>SJYR01004220.1:17290-33535 GCA_006410655.1 Kobus ellipsiprymnus | reverse complement strand
CACTGTTTCCCCATCTATTTCCCATGAAGTGATGGGACCGGATGCCATGATCTTTGTTTTCTGAATGTTGAGCTTTAAGCCAACTTTTTTGCTCTCCTCTTTCACCTTCATCAAGAGGCTTTTTAGCTCCTCTTCACTTTCTGCCATAAGGGTGGTATCACTGTATATCTGAGGTTATTGATATTTCTCCCAGCAATCTTGATTCCAGCTTGTGTTTCTTCCAGCCCAGCGTTTCTCATGATGTACTCTGCATATAAGTTAAATAAGCAGGATGACAATAGACAGCCTTGACGTACTCCTTTTCCTATTTGGAACCAGTCTGTTGTTCCATGTCCAGTTCTAACTGTTGCTTCCTGACCTGCATATAGATTTCTCAAGAGGCAGGTCAGGTAGTCTGGTATTCCCATTTCTCTCAGAATTTTCCACAGTTTATTGTGATCCACACAGTCAAAGGCTTTGGCATAGTCAATAAAGCAGAAATAAATGTTTTTCTGGAACTCTCTTGCTTTTTCCATGATCCAGCGGATGTTGGGAAGACCACTACAGTATCATAATGTAATTAGCCTCCAATTAAACTAAATAAACTGATTTTTTTTTTAAGTCATAACAGGTTCCCTCAGCGGGTGTCTCAGAATCTGAGACACACGTCACAAACAGAAACACCACAGGTCCGAGTTCAGGCCCTATGTCTGATACTTGGACGCAGGAAACAGGATTAGAAGTGAGGCGGGCTGTTGTGTGCTTTTTCTTGAATTCTTCTCTTCCTAAGGTCTTCCCTGTAGCTCAAATGGTAAAGCATCTGCCTGCCACACAGGAGAGACCCAGGTTTGATCCCTGGGTTGGGAAGATCCTCTGGAAAAGGAAATGGCAACCCTCTCCAGGATTCTTGCCTGGAGAATCCCATGGACAGAGGGGCCTGGCAGGCTACAGTCTGTGAGGTTGCAGAGAGTCGGACACAACTGAACGACTAACACTATTACTACATAAAATTCTGTGTTGATAGATCAAGGTAATTTCCATAGAAATTCTCACTGTCATGGCATCTATGAGATCTCAATTTTTTTTTTCTTGCAAATGCAGTACGTGAAACAAATGACCAGTTTTCCTATCAAATGCAGTGCATGCATGCTCAGCCGTGTCCGACTCTCTACGACCCCTTGGACTGCAGCCCGCCAGGCTCCTCTGTCCATGGGATTCTCCAGGCAAGAATACTGGGGTGGGTTGCCATGCCCTTCTCCAGGGGATCTTCCCGACCAAGGGATGGAACCCGACTCTCTTGTGTCTCCTGCACTGGCAGACGGGTTCTCTTCCAGTTAGTGCCACCAGGGAAGTCTGTATCGAATCCTAATCTAAACCATGAATATCTCAGACCACGTATGTCTGGATTCTCCTCCACAAGCTGAGGGCTGGGTTTTCAACCTCTGGGTTTTTTGGTCTCACCATCTTTCACCAGCCCGTGTCCGTTCGTCACTATTCTTGGTAACCCTGGTGAGGGTAGGAATCACTTCTTCCAGCACAGTACTGAGCTCATTTCCTCTAATTTAGATCACAATTTTCTCTAGCTCTGCTCTCCGTAGACCAGAGCCCCCATGGAAGTGCCTGAGGTGGGACTGGGGTCAAACGTGTCTCTTCCTGTGTCACATTCAGAGGAAGAGGAGGTCTCATCTTAGGACACTGCTGCTGCTGTTCAATCCCTCAGGCGTGTCCAGATCTTTGCAACCCCGTGGACTATAGCCCGCCAGGCTCCTCTGTCCATGGGGATTTCCCGGGCAAGACTACTGGAGTGGGTTGCCCTGTCCTCCTCCGCGGGATCTTCCCCAAACGGGGACCCAACATGCACCTCCTGCGTTGGCAGGCAGAGCGCTGAGCCACCCCAGTGATGACTACTAACCAATCAGTCCTCACTCCACGGCCTGAAATCCCTAGGCTGGGCTGGGTTTTCCTTTCCCACCCAAACCCTCCCAGCCGCTGTCTCTCAGTCACTGTTCTCTGCTCACAGGGGTGACCTTCCTCCATGCCTGGTATGCCTGTTTCACCCACCTTGACTGTTTTGCCCAACACTGACATCCACGAGAGCAGGAAATCTCTGAGCGTGAAATGACTTTCTGGAGCGGGGAGCGTTTCTCTCAGCTGGCGGAAGAAATCCACTCCCAGAAACGAGCTGCCACCAAGCCACGCATTTTAAAAGGTTGAGGTCATTTGATAAGCGCCACGTGAAAATGTTCAATTAAAATTGGTCAAGTCACTGTAACAGAAAGAAGAGAAAGCGTGAGTCACCAAATTAGATCAGGCCCTGGACCGCCGGTTCATTATGCCCTCCAGGGTGTCCTTGGTGATGCTCTGAACAGCAAGCATCATAATAAGGCAGGAACCTACTGATAGTGACCTTGAGAAGAGTATCAGAAACAGAAATGGGAGAAATTCCTTAACCTGCTGCTGCTGCTGCTGCTAAGTCGCTTCAGTCGTGTCCGACTCTGTGCAACCCCATAGACGGCAGCCCACCAGGCTCCCCCGTCCCTGGGATTCTCCAGGCAAGAACACTGGAGTGGGTTGCCATTTCCTTCCCCAATGCATGAAAGTGGAAAGTGAAAGTGAAGTTGCTCAGTTGTGTCCGACTCTTAGCGACCCCATGGACTGCAGCCCACCAGGCTCCTCCCCCGTCCATGGGATTTTCTAGCCAAGAGTACTGGCGTGGGGTGCCATTGCCTTCTCCTTAACCTCAAGCGATCAAAATGTGTCTTGTATCATTCAATACGTTATACAAGCTTTCTTTTTCACTCTACAGTCTTATACAGCTCTGATACTATTGCTCGGTAGCTATCTGGCTATTACATTTATATTGAAGTGACATTAAAATTAAATGAGGGACTTTGCTGGTGGGCCAATGGTTATGTATCTGCTTTCCAACACAGGAAACATGGGTTCGATCCCTGGTCCAGGAAGATCCCAAATACCACGGACCAACTGAGTCTGTGCTAGAAGTACTGAAGCCCACTAGCCCTAAGCGTATGCTTCGCAATTAAGGTGAGCCACTGCTGTGAGAAGCCTGTACACCAACACCAAAGATTAGCCCCTGCTCACCATGGCAAAGGGCTTCCCTGGTGGCTCAGCTGGTGAAGAATCTGTCTGCAGTACAGGAGACCCTAGTTCGATCCCTGGGTTGGGAAGATCCCCTAGAGAAGGGAAAGGCTGCCCACTCCAGTATTCTGGCCTGGAGAATTCCCTGGACTGCATAGTCCATGGGGTCACAAAGAGTCACTTCACACCACAACAAAAGAAAGCATGCACAGCAAGGAAGACCCAGCACAGCGAAAAATAAAATAAAAAAGACAGCTTCTCAGTCATCTTGGGCACATGTCAATGGGTCAAAGTCACATGCGGCCAGTGGTCACCATATTGGACAGCACAGGTCCAGGAACTCTGGGTCAGCACAGGAAATTCCACTGGACAGCTCTGCTACAAGGATATACTGTTTGTAAGGATCAATCTCAGGGCTTGTGTGTCTGCTCTGGGGGGTGAGCCTTGATTATGCCCCCTCAAGTTAGTGTCCGATGAAGTCAGTTACAGTTTTTCCAGCAGTTGTGTGTGGATGTGAGAGCCAGACCATAAAGAAAGCTGAGAGCTGAAGAATGGATGCTTTTGAACTGTGGTGTTGGAGAAGACTCTTGAGAGTCCCTTGGACTGCAAGGAGATCCAACCAGTCCATCCTAAAGGAGATCAGTCCTGAATGTTCACTGAAAGGCCTGATGCTGAAGGTGAAGTTCTAATCCTTTGGCCAGCTGATGAGAAGATCTGACTCACTGGAAAAGACCCAGATGCTGGGAAAGACTGAGGGCAGGAGAAGAAGGGGGCGAAAGAGGATGAGATGGTTGGATGGATGACATCCTCAACTAGATGGACATGAGTTTGGTGATGGGCAGGGAGGCCTGGCGTGCTGCAGTCCATGGGGTCACAAAGAGTCAGACATAACTGTAAATAAAGTTACTGTAAGTCTTCGTCAGCAGTGTGCAAACCCCAGTTTTCCATTGGTGCCATTTAACCTGCTTCTTCACCTGTAAGCCACCAGTGGTCCCTGTAACCTACCAATACACCCTCCCTGGCATTCCCAGGCCTCCCAGAGGGTCCCCAGCCCCTTTTTGAACTGTGGTGTTGGAGAAGACTCTTGAGAGTCCCTTGGACTGCAAGGAGATCCAACCAGTCCATCCTAAAGGAGATCAGTCCTGAATGTTCACTGAAAGGCCTGATGCTGAAGCTGAAGTTCTAATCCTTTGGCCAGCTGATGAGAAGATCTGACTCACTGGAAAAGACCCAGATGCTGGGAAAGACTGAGGGCAGGAGAAGAAGGGGGCGAAAGAGGATGAGATGGTTGGATGGATGGCATCGTCGACTAGATGGACATTAGTTTGGTGATGGGCAGGGAGGCCTGGCGTGCTGCAGTCCATGGGGTCACAAAGAGTCAGACATAACTGAGTAAATAAAGTTACTGTAAGTCTTTGTCAGCAGTGTGCAAACTCCAGTTTTCCAGTGGTGCCATTTAACCTGCTTCTTCACCTGTAAGCCACCAGCGGTCCCTGTAACCTACCAATACACCCTCCCTGGCATTCCCAGGCCTCCCAGAGGGTCCCCAGCCCTCTGTCCCCAACACCAGTTACCGCGCTCTCACCCTGCACTCAACCTGTGCTCTGTTTAGTGAGACTCCTCAGTCCTCCTCTATTTGTGAGACCCACAGAAACTCTGCTCTTTAACTGTCTGCCTCAGGGTTTTACTTCCAGCGGAGTCCACTGACCTGTTTTCCTACCATTAGCTACAGTCACTTTCCCCAGATGGGGAATCCCGAGTCATGAAACGCTCTCAGTGTGGAACATATGTCTTATTCTTCCTGGCAGCGTGGTGATGGACAGACAGGCCTTGTAGGTGACATTACTGACGACTTCTGCGTGGCCCTGGGTCCCCTGTGCCAGCCTGCCTATGCCTGACACGCATTAGGCATGGCATTCCATCTGTGCATTTCACTGCAGACTGACTTTAAACACCAGGCTTAACTATTTGGAGACTTGTTTCAGCCTACACAGAGCGTGAGCACTGAGAACTACATTTTACGATCAAAAACGTTCACTTTGCTCTCTTCCAATTTCCACAGGACAATACCACAGAAGGATAAAGATTCTTTTTTTAATTTATTAAACCATTCCTTTTTATTTAGCTTAATGGAAATAAATTCCCCTGGTCCTTTTTTTTTTTTCTTTTTTGGCCATGCCAAGCAACATGCTTTCCTGGTGGCTCAGATGGTAAAGAAACTGGAGACCTGGGATCGATCCCTGCGCCAGGAGGATTCCCTGGAGAAGGGAACAGCAAGTCATTCCAGTATTCTTGCCTGGAAAACTCTATGATCTGAGGAGACTGGTGGGCTAGAGTACATGAGGTCGCAAAGAGTCTGACACAATTGAGCAACTAACACTTCAGTGGCCAGCAGGATCTTGGGTCCCCGAGGGACATTGAACTTGGGCCTCCTAGAGTGGAAGTGCACAGTCTTAACCCCTGGACCTCCAGGTAAGTCCCCAAATGGCATACTTCTATAACTGGATGTCATTCTATCCTGATATAATGGAGATTACGTCATGTGGAAATACCCACTTTTTAACAACTCCCATGAAAGTCCTGCTTGTTTGAATCAAGAATATTTATGTCTAAGAATGGCAAAACCCTTTCCTTCTGTATGTCTCTCTCTCACTCTTTGCCAACAAAGGGACATCTAGTGAAAGCTATGGTTTTTCCTGTAGTCACGTATGAATGTGAGAGTTGGACCATAAAGAAAGCTGAGTGCTGAAGAATTGACGCTTTGGAACTGTGGTGTTAGAGAAGACTCTTGAGAGTCCCTTGGACTGCAAAGAGATCCAACCAGTCCATCCTAAAGGAAGTCAGTTCTGAATATTCACTGGAAGGACGGATGCCGAAGCTGAAGCTCCAGTCCTTTGGCCACCTGATGTGAAGAACTGACTCACTGGAAAGGATGCTGATGCTGGGAAAGATCAAGGGCAGGAGGAGGAGGGGACGACCGAGGATGAGATGGTTGGATGGCATCACTGACTCAATGGACATGAGTTTGAGTAAGCTCCGGGAGTTGGTGATGGACCGGGAGGCCTGGCAGTCCATGACGCTGCACAGAGTCAGACACCGCTGAGCAACTGAACTGAACTGAAAAGTGCAGTGTATTCAGCTCTAAAACATCTGCTGATCACGTAGACTGATACTGTCAAGCTCACAATTTTATAAATTCGTGTGATAACAATCAATGACCCAGATGACCCTCACTGCTGACATACAATCAAATTCAATTTGATCTTGAGGTGATCCAAAGAGCTTTGCTCCTCCATGCTACCTGCCACTGAGCTTCTATGTCCATCCCCTGTGAGACACCGCTGTAAAGGAACTCATGAATCAGCGAGTCGCTGCAGTCATTTCTGGGCTGATCGCTGCCTTTGCCCTGCTACAGGGGACATACACCCGTAGCACAGACTCCAGCACGGTGTGCTTTCCAACACGTGACAACTGCCCTTGGGATGTAAGACCCCAAGAGGACTCAGAAGATATCAGGGTCTTTACTTCTGACCCATCTGTAGGATACAAGTCTAGAGAAATGGGCTGCTTAGATTATTTCTCAGCTAGATGGTCCAAATGCACCTGCAGGACCCAGCAGGATGACACTGTCTCGCCCTGGACAGCACCCTAGTGTTGGCATGGGCAGAGTTTTGAAAGGAGAAAATGATTGACGTTTATGTTTGCAATGGGCTTCCCTGGTGTCTCAGATGGTAAAGACTCAGCCTGAAGTGCAGGAGACCCAGGGTCCATCCCTGGGTTGGGAAGATCTCCTGGAGAAGGGAATGGCGACCCACTACCCACTCCAGCCTGTGGGGTATAAACCAGGACACAAAAGATTCGAAGGAGTCACCACTATATGCTCCAGGGACTCAAGTCCTAATTAAAGTCTGGAAAGATGGGTCCCCAGAAGCTCAACTCCAGCCCACATGGAAGGGCCCCTACCCTGCAATACTTTCTACCCCCACAGCAGTCAAGGTACCAGGACATGACATCTGGATTCACTACTCATGGGTCAAGCTGTGGAAGAAAACAGAAGAGGACCTGTGAGCCCCTGGGAGATCTCAGATACCTATTCAGGACTACCAGTGAGTGCCATTCTAATGAACACCCCCAAAATCTAGTTTCTGGGGATAAGATTTCTCAAGATAGCTCTAAAGAGACAACACAGCTTGACAAAGATTATACTCCAAAACGGACAGGAGATAGATCTTCTGATCCCTGAACAAGGAGGGACTTAAGCCATCCTGGCAATGTGAATTTAAAATTGACTAACGCCCCTACTGGAGAAGGCGATGGCACCCCACTCCAGTACTCTTGCCTGGAAAATCCCATGGACAGAGGAGCCTGGTGGGCTGCGGTCCATGGGGTTGCGAAAAGTTGGACACGACTGAGCAACTTCCCTTTTACTTTTCACTTTCATGCATTGGAGAAGGCAATGGCAACCCACTCCAGTGTTCTTGCCTGGAGAATCCCAGGGATGGGGGAGCCTGCTGGGCTGCCGTCTATGGGTCACACAGAGTCAGACACGACTGAGCAACTTCCCTTTTACTTTTCACTTTCATGCATTGGAGAAGGCAATGGCATCCCACTCCAGTGTTCTTGCCTGGAGAATCCCAGGGACAGGGGAGCCTGGTGGGCTGCCGTCTATGGGGTCACACAGAGTCGGACACGACTGAAGCGACTTAGCAGCAGCAGTACCCACTCCAGTATTTTTGCCTGGAGAAGTTGAGCCTATGGAGAGAAGTTTTTAGCAGACACATGAGATTTTATGTTAAAATTATATATTTTGAAAACAGATTTTATGTGACAAATTATTTATTAATGCCAAATAAATTGGGGCTTCATCCTCAATGCTGGCTCAGCAGTAAGGAATCTGCTTAGAATGGAGGACACACAGGAGACTCGAGTTCCATCCCTGGGTCGGGAAGACCCCCTGGAGAAGGGAATGGCAACCTACTCTGGTATGCTTGCCTGGAGAATCCCATGGACAGAGGAGCCTGGCGGGCTGCAGTCCATGGGGTTGCAGAGTCGGACACGACTGAAGCCACAGAGTGCACACAAATTGGGGTGTGTGAGTTCACAGCCGGCAGACTTGGTAAGTAAGGACAGTGACTGCACCATCGATGAGTGTTGACCGAGAGCCCACCCCCACCCCCCACCCTTTGTAGGTAACCACCGCTGGGACGGAAGGTGAGAGGTGAACGTGCCACCACCTCTAGCGGCAGTCAGTGACTCATCTCTCCGTGACTGAACACCCTCTGCGACGTCTGCAGACCTGTTCACAGTCCATACTCAGTACGACTTTCCCTCCATTAGACAGAGGCTGACTCCAAATCAGGATTCCACGAGACGCCTGTGCTGAGCTCAAATAATTCACAAGACCTTTCAGTGAGTCCAAGTGCCCACCCTTACCTCACCAGTTCAAACGATTCCTAAGGGCTTTCACTGTTTCTAAGTGCCCATGCTCACGGCCAGGTTGTATATAATGGTTTTGTGCTTTTCATTTTGCCTAAATAGATGTTAGTAAAAAAAAAAAAAACACACAAAAAAAAAACAAAGAAAAAGATCTGCCGTGATAAATCACGCACCAGAGCCAAGCTGTGCAACCGTGGCCTCTGGCATCAACCCTGCCTCTTCAACCGCCATCCTGGTGAGCAAAAACACGACATTCACGTTTTGGCTGAGTTCAAGGTGTGAATCCACAAGCTTGAAGCCATCAATGATGTCAACCCACGGGGAAGGGTTGATGTCGACCCACTGCCAGCCTGCGAAACCTGAGTTCCACTGGGATGTCTTTTTTTTTTAATGGGAGGATAATTCCTTTACTAATGTTGTTTTTTTTTTTTTTTGGTCGTTCATCTGTAGGTAGGTCCTAAGCAACTGACTGAGATGACGGCAGGTATTTGTGGGAACAGCACATGTTCCCAGACACCATGGGCCAGGAAAGCTGACAAGCAAAATTCATCATTACTCATCCCTAAATCGTGTTTCTCTTTGGAGATTTAGAGCAGTGACCAAACGTCTCTCGATACTCATCTCCACCAAGGTTTCAAGGATGCGGCAAGTTCACCCCCTCCAGACAGAACTCATGTGCAGTGTGAGCAGGACCGTGGTGACCGTAGCTGCCCACCAGGTAAGATTCCCCACTTTCTTCCTGAGGCTGGGATCCCTCCAACATCCACCGATCCCACCACAGACCTGAGGTGTGCCCTTGAGGAACCCCCTTGCCAACCTCCTCCCATGACTCAGCTACAGATGGAGACCTACGAAATTTCCAGATCCATTCAGTCTCTACTTAGTACGAGCTTTCCTCCATTAGACAGATCTGTGCAATTCAGTTCAGTCACTCGTCCTGTCTGACTCTTTGCAACCCCGAGGACCGCAGCACGCCAGGCCTCCCTGTCCATCACCAACTCCCAGAGTTTGCTCAAACTCACTTCCATTGAGTCGGTGATGCCACCCAACCATCTCATCCTTTGTCGTCTCCTTCTCCTCCTGCCTTCAATCTTTCCCAGCATCAGGGTTTCTTTTCCCATGGGTTGGTTCTTTGAATCAGGTGGCCACAGGATTGGAGCTTCAGCTTCAGTCCATCATTCCAGTTCAGGATTCAACAGAATGCCTTTGCTGAGCTGAAATAATACACAAACCTTGTTCCCCACCAGCCTGATGAACCAACATGTCAATTCCTCAGGGAAACCTTCTCTGCACACCCAAAACAACACAGGGCTACCAACCAAACTTCTCATGGTTTTAATGAGGTATCTCTGTGAATATTTGTTTAGTGTCTGACTCCTAGACGGGTTGACAGTTCCCTGAGGGCATGGGTTTTGTTGAAGGGGAACTTCAGGTTCATTCAAGTAGTATGTGCCTGAAGATGTTTAATGAGAGCTTTTGAATTTTTCTCCATTTTTATCTCATTAAATTTTTTTCCTATTGACATCTGTAACCGAGAACAGCATCTCCCTGTTTTCTTGCTGATTTTTTATTTCTCCTCTGGCACCATCCATAAACCATTTTCAACCTGGATTTGAAAGAACTGGGCATTGGCTGTGTTCTTCCCCATTTGAATGGGGGGAAAAAAAAGATCCTTTCATTCAAACAAAAGCAGACCTTCCATGAACCCACCCGTTTTGCAAACTGTTCACTGTTGTTTCTCTCCCAGGAACTTTAAATGAGAATCGTGACGCCACCATCAGACTCTTAGTGTGGAAACTAAAGATGTCAACCAGACTCACAAAAGGCCATTTAAAATATATATATATATATCCACAACAACTGAATATGCAAACACTGTCATTTAAAGATTCTTCCAAGATTCGATGCTGTGCCACTGAAGCACAACTTGCACATTTTCGAGAGTTAAACAGAAAGAAGAAAAATAAAACAGACAGGCAAGCTCCTTGTCACCTTCCCAACAATTTCCCCACACATATCCCATCATACTGGGGCTTCTCAACTGGGCGGCCTCTTCATCAGATTCACCTTAGCAGTTCTGGCGATAACTAGTCTTCAGAGTGAGAATAATACAAGAAGTCAAAAAACACAAGAACAATTCTCGTGGTGTCCTCAGAGCACGTGGTCAAATCTTCCCATCTGGCACATTCTACCCTGACAGTTTTTTTTTTTTTTTTTCCTAAAACAAACACAGTAGCATTTCTGTGACGCAATGAGCACAACTGCTTTTAATTGTCACAACCACTCACTGCCATCAGACCTGGCAGGGTGAATCACTTCCACAGGGGAGAAATACGGCTGTCTGGTTCGAATTAACGGTGCACTCACTCTCGTGACATGTCAGCCAAGACACACGCATCCGGCCACGCCACACTGGTAGCAGCAAGCAGACGCTCAAATGTGATCACCACCTCTAATAATTATCGGCAGAACTGATGGGGAAGCCAAAGCTCCGATACTCTGACCACCTGACACAAAGAGCCGAAAAGACGGTCTTTTCCGGTCCGTGGTGCTGGGAAAGACTGAAGGCAGCAGGAGAAGGGGGCGACAGAGGATGAGCTGGTTGGATGGCATCACCTACTCGATGGACATGAGTTTGAGCCAACTCTGGGAGGTGGTGATGGACAGGGAGGCCTGGCGTGCTGCAGTCTGTGGGGTCACAAAGAGCCGGACATGACTTAGAGACTCAAGGACAATATCTAATAATTGCTTCGTCCTTGTACTGTAGAAATTCCATAGAGCAAAGAGTTCATTACAAACATGTCCAAGCACGGGCATAAATGCTCCGCACAAATTCTTCAGATTTGACTTTGATACAATAAAACCTAAATAGGACCAACACAATTACGTGATTTCGAGACATTTAAATATTCAGACCTTTAAAAATAATCTTTGTAGATTTAATCCTCATCAGCCAGTTTCAGGCAGAAAAATAACACTGACGATGTGTTTGAAAGACAGCACAGCAATCTGAAAAAGGATGGTGGTGTGGCTTAATAAAACTTGCCATGTACACTGCCAACACCTGCACCAGGAATACAGGAACCCCTCAAATACTTGTGGTGGGTCAAGCATTGTGGGGAAAACCATGACACCCAGTGGGCAAAGACTTTCAATGCTGCATGAATGGCTCCGTGTCCCCTCTTCACTAGTCTTTCATCCACCCCATCCATCATCCACCTATCAACTCATCTAGACATCTAAACACAGAAAGAAATTCATAATATGGAAACAGGCAGTGCTTTCGTAAACTATTTTGTATTTTCACATGCATACATAAAAATTATCCTTTTTATCTGAAAAAGCGTGAATGCTAATGTATGGTTTATGCACGGATATATGGTGTCTTCATCAATGAAACTCCCTAAGTCTATGTCTACAGTACATACATCCATTGCAAAGAACCCCCTAATCTTCATTCATGATCAGAATTCATTCTGTGCTGGCCCACATTTTCTTTTTCTTTTGGGAAAAAAAATCCTCAGAGGAAAGTGAAATGAATCGCTCCACTTGGTGAACCCATAAAAGCAGCAAACCTTATGTGTATATGGAACAGAGCGATACATGATAAAAGGGGGCCTTTGGATGAGCAAATTTATTTTTAACATTTGTTGTTGCTCTTTTCTTGGCCAGCTTCATGCATTAACTATTTTTCCTCGTGGATGTCATTATGTATGTAAGCCTAAGAAGGTCTAACAGTAGCGGTTCTTTAGGAAAAGTTCCAGATTCCGACCTTATCACAAAACTGATGTAGTACATGGACCGTGTTCCTGAAGCCCCTGAAATTCTGTGTGTGTGTGTGTGTGTGTGTGTGTGTGTGTGTTGCTCAGTCATGTCCGACTCTTTGTGACCCACCATGGGACTGTAGCCCACCATGGAATTTTCCAGGCAAGAATACTGGAGTGGGTTGCCATTCCCTTCTCCAGGGGACTGTTCGCTATCCAGGCATGGAACCCAGGTCTCCTGCACTGCAGGCAGATTCTTTACCATCTGAGCCACCAAGGAAGCACCTGAAATTGCAGAGTCTTCATTTGAAAGAAGGGATATTGATGGACCAGGGTTATTATCATATTGTTGACTATATTCCCTCCACAACACATTCTCTCCCTTATTTATTTTATAACGTTTTTGTGCCTCTCACTCCCCTTCACCTAGTTTCCCCATCCTCCCAACCCTTCGCTCCTGGCAACCATTAGACTGCTTTCTGTATCTGTGAGTCTATTCTTGTTTTGCTGTGCTTGTCCACGTGTTCTAGCTTTTACATTCCACATGTAAGGGGGAAAAAATTACACTAGTAATTTTTCTCTCCTTTATCTCGCTAAGTATAACACTTTCCAAGTCCACCCATGTTGTTTCAAATGTGAACATTTCATTCTTTTTTATGGCCAAGTAATACTCCATTGAATATATCCACCACATCTTCTGCATGCATCCATCTGCTGATGGACGCTTAGGTGGCCTCCATGTCCAGGCTAATGTTACCTAGCTCTGCTAAGAACACTGGGGTGCATGTAATTTCTGAAATTAGCGCTTTCACTTTTTGTAGATAAAAACCCATGAGTGAAAATCGTGATCACGCAGTACTTCTTTTCACGTTTCTGAGGAACTTCCAAACTGCTTTCCACAGTGGCTGTGCCAATTAACACTTCTACCAGCAATGCCGGAGGGTTTTCTTTCCTCCACATCCTCACCAGCACTTTTTTTTTCATGGCTATTCTGAGTGGCGTGAGGGGATACCTCACTGGGATTTTGACTTGCATTTTCCTGGTAATTAGTCATGTCCAGCCCCTTTATATGTGCCTATTGACCACTGGCATGTGGTATTCATACCTTTGGCCCATTTTTTCACCGGACTATTTCATGTTTTTAAATATTGAGTTGTATGAGTTTCCTCCCCTCCCTCCCTCCTCTCTCACTCTCTCTCTCTACACACACACACACACACACACACATCTTAACCCTTTCAAGTGTTCAGTTCAGTTCAGTTCAGTCGCTCAGTCGTGTCCGACTCTTTGCGACCCCATGAATCGCAGCACGCCATGGCTCCATGCCCATCACCAACTCCTGGAGTTCACTCAGACTCACGTCCATCGAGTCCGTGATGCCGTCCAGCCATCTCATCCTCGGTCGTCCCCTTCTCCTTCTGCCCCCAATCCCTCCCAGCATCAGAGTCTTTTCCAGTGAGTCAACTCTTCACATGAGGTGGCCAAAGTACTGGAGTTTCAGCTTTAGCATCATTCCTTCCAGAGAAATCCCAGGGCTGATCTCCTTCACAATGGACTGGTTGGATCTCCTTGCATCCAAGGGACTCTCAAGAGTCTTCTCCAACACCACAGTTCAAAAGCATCAATTCTTTGGCATTCAGCCTTCTTCATAGTCCAACTCTCACATCCATACATGACCACAGGAAAAACCATAGCCTTGACTAGATGGACCTTAGTCATCAAAGTAATGTCTCTGCTTTTGAATATGCTATCTAGGCTGGTCATAACTTTTCTTCCAAGGAGTAAGTGTCTTTTAATTTCATGGCTGCAGTCACCATCTGCAGTGATTTTGGAGCCCAAAAAAATTAAGTCTGACACTGTTTCCACTGTTTCCCCATCTATTTCCCATAAGTGATGGGACCAGATGCCATGATCTTCCTTTTCTGAATATTGAGCTTTAGGCCAACTTTTTCACTCTCCACTTTCACTTTCATCAAGAGGCTTTTAATATCTTCTCCCATTCAGTAGGTTGCCTTTTTGTTTTGTGATGTGTGCAAAAGTGTTTCTTAAATTTTTTTTTTAATGGAATGCCTCACAAATTTGCATATCACCTTGCCTGGGGGCCATGCTAATCTTCTCTGTCTCATTCCAGTGTTGTATACGTGCTGCCAAAGCAAGCACTGAAAAAGCGTTTTAGCCTGACCTAGTCTCTTTTGTTTATTTTCGCTTTTGTTTCCCTTCCCTGAAGAGACAGATACAGAAAAGTACTGCTGAGATTGATGTCAAAGAGTGTACTGCCTATGTTTCCTATGAGGAGTTTCATAGCTTCAGGTTTTACATATAAGTCTTTAAATCACCTTGAGTTAATTTTTGTGTATGGTAGGAGATATTGGTCTTTGTGGTTGTTTAATCTCTCAGTCGTCTCTGACTCTTTGGGACCCCACGGACTGCAGCCCTCCAGGCTCCTCTGTCCATGGGATTCTCCAGGCAAGAATACTGGAGTGAGTTGCTGTGCCCTCCTCCAGGGGATCTTCCCGACCCAGAGACTGAACCCACGTCTGCTTCATTGGCAGCGGATTCCTCACCACTTAGCTACCTGACTGCGCTTGCCTGCCTGCTAAGTCACTTGAGTTGTGTCTGACTCTTTGCAACCCCGTGGGCTGTAGCCCGCCAGGCTCCTCTGTCCATGGGATTCTCCAGGCAAGAATACTGGAGTGGGTAGCCATTCCCTTCTCCAGGGGATCTTCCTACCCCAGGGATCGAACCCATGTCTCCTGCACTGAAGGCAGATTCTTTACCGTCTGAGCCACCAAGGCAAGTTCTTTCCTGTTGATCCACTGGGACGTGACTCAGCCATCAAACAGAAGGAACTAATACCATCTACAGCTCCACAGATGGACCAAGAGATTGTCACACCACGTGTGATTCTTCACCATCTGAGCCAACAGGGAAGCCCAAGAATACTGGAGCAGGTAGCCTATCACTTCTCCAGGGGATCCTCCCGAGCCAGGAATCGGACCAGTGTCTCCTGCAGGGCAGGCGGATTCTTTACCAGCTGAGCTGCCCTGGAAGCCCTTTGGAAGCCCCTGGTGAGGTCCAGCAACAAGTGACCAGATAAAACATACAGTCTTATACCCATACAACAGAATACTACACCGTAATAAACAGGAATTGACAATAGTAATACATAGTAACAAACAGCAATTAATAGTAATAAATAACATTGATCAATAGTAATAAAGAGACAATAGTAAATAGTAACAAATAGTAACAAACAGTAAGAAACAGTAAGAAACATTAACCGATGGCAATAAATAGTAACAAACAGTAACACAGAGTAATACACAGTAATAAATAGTAAGAAACATTGATCAACAGTAATAAAGAAATAGTAGTAAAAGTAACAAACAAACAGAAATAGTAGTCAATAGCAATAAACAGTAATCAATAGTAGTCAATAGCAATAAATAGTAACAAACAGTAACACAGAGTAATACACAGTAATAAATAGTAAGAAACAGTAAGAAACATTAACCGATGGCAATAAATAGTAACAAACAGTAACACAGAGTAATAAACAGCATAAAGAAACAAACAAACAAACAGTAACAAATAGTAGTCAATAGCAATAAACAGTAATAAATAGTAGTCTTTATTACTGTTGATCAATGTTTCTTACTATTTATTACTATGTATTACTCTGTGTTACTGTTTGTTACTATTTATTGCTATTGGTTAATGTTTATTACTGTTTATTGCTATTTATTACTGTTTATTGCTATTGACTACTATTTGTTACTGTTCGTTACTTTTACTACTATTTCTTTATTACTGTTGATCAATGTTTCTTACTATTTATTACTGTGTATTACTCTGTGTTACTGTTTGTTACTATTTATTGCCATTGGTTAATGTTTCTTACTGTTTCTTACTATTTATTACTGTGTATTACTCTGTGTTACTGTTTGTTACTATTTATTGCTATTGA
>SJYR01004219.1:218467-239053 GCA_006410655.1 Kobus ellipsiprymnus | reverse complement strand
TTGGGTGTGTTGCTGAGTCTCTCCCGCCTCTGTTGCCTCATTTGTAAAAAGGACGCGGGCGTTAAATGAATCACAAGTCTAGGGCAGTGCCGGGCACCTGACAAGCTGTGGCGACTCGCAGGACCATAGACCCTGGGGACGCGGCGTGTCAGGCCAGCACTTTCACCACCACGCACGTGCCAAGGGTCCCCACGTCCCCCGTGCATCCTCCCTGACAGCTCCCAGGGACCCCGTCTCCCCGACCTCCTTCCCTCCCCCTCCCCCTCCTCTCTGACCTGCAGGCCTCCAGGCCTCCTCCCCCTTCAGGGGCGTCCGATGCCAAGCCAGTGATGGGAGAGTCATCTGAGTCTTCCTCCTCAAACCGTGGTCCGTGGACCCGCAGCACTGCCATCCCTGGGGTCTTGTGGGAAAAGAAGACCCTCCGACCCCACCCTGGCCACGTGACCCCGGGCATCTGGGTGTGCGAGAGCCTGGGGCGGTCCTCACCCCAGCCCACTGGATCTGAGCTGGCACTTCAGCGTGACCCCGGGCATCTGCGTGCGCGTGAGAGCCTGGGGCGGTCCTCACCCCGGCCCACTGGATCCGAGCTGGCGCTTCAGCGTGACCCCGGGCATCTGCGTGCGTGCGAGAGCCTGGGGCGGTCCTCACCCCGGCCACGCGTCAGAGTCGCCGGGAGCGTCACTGAGAGCTGCTGGGGCTGATGCTTCAGTGCGTGTGCTCTCACGTCCCCCTTCTGCGACCCCACGGACTGCAGCCCGCCAGGCCCTTCTGTCCATGGGATTCTCCAGGCAAGAACACGGGAGTGGGCTGCCATTTCCTCCTCCAGGGGGTCTTCCTGACTCAGGGATGAAATCCAAGTCTCTTGCCTCTCCTGCGCTGGCAGACTGATTCTTTACCACCAAGGCCACCTGGGAAGCCGGGGGTGATGCTTGGCCCTTAGTAGCTTTTACGAGGCTCCCAGAGCCAAGAGCCAGTGACTAGACACGTGCCCTCCCTCCGTTCATCCAGGGTCCGGTCTGGCCGGGGAGGAGCGGGCCGAGGAGCACAGGCTCCCTCCTCCTGATGGGACCGCGTGGCAGAGGACGAGCTCGGCCTGCTCCGGGCCCGGAAATGGTCGTGGGTGAAACGCTGTCCTGACCCTGAGTTGCTCCTGGTCTGTGGGGGAGACACTAAGGGAAGAACAGACAGCAAGGCCAGGTGGGAAGGGCTGGGGTCGTGAGGCAAACTCAGGAAGCACAGAAGAGGCAATGAGGGACTCAGCTCGGGGAGCCTGGAGGGGATGTGAGGGAAGGGCGGTCTCTGAGCCTTGTCCTGAAGATCCGGGAATTTGGCAACTGCAAGAAGGAAGAACATTCCAGAAGGAAGGAACAGCACTGTGAAGGCACGAATTCAGAGTCAGGCTTCCTGGTGAATGGGGCCTGGTGAGAAGCTCAAGGGGGTGGCGCCTGGTGTTTGAAGCACATCGCCTGGGGGGAGGCGGGGATAGAGGTGCCCTCGCCAGGTGGAGGTAACTGCTGCGAGGGCGTCTGCACTTCATCCCGCGGGCGCCAGGCCCGCGCTGGAGGGACAGAGACAGAGCCACGCCTGGCTTTCGCCGTCACTGGCGGTGAGCAGAGAGCGGGCTGGGGGGACACGCTAGGGGAAGAGGGCACCTGAGACCTGGAGAGAGCCGCCCGGGTGGAGAGGAGGAGCCCGGGGCAGGCGATGGAGCAGAGGCGGAGTCAGGAGGGCCACGCGGGGCCGGCCACGCCCGGGGTCTAGAGCAGGGAGCTCAGGGTGCGTCCGGTCACCTGCCGCGCTCATGCCTGAGTCTGTTGTTGCTGTTAGTTGCTAAGTCGTGTCCAACGCTTTGCGACCCCGCAGACTATAGCCCTCCAGGCTCTTCTGCCCATGGGACTTCGCAGGCCAGAATGCTGGAGTGGGTAGCCGTTCCCTTCTCCAGGGGATCGTCCCGACCCAGGGATCAATCCCAGGTCTCCTGCACTGCGGGCGGATTCGCCATGGCCGAGCCGCGGGGGACGCCCTGGGCCTTAGGCTCCTTGTAATGGATGGCCCTGGGTTCCTCCCGGTCGCGACGTGAGGGCTGAACGCGCAGCGCAGCGCGGGTGGAGCGCACAGAAAACTGCTTGGTGCGGCGTAAGCGCTCAGCCAGTGTTTGCGTCACTGCGGTCCAGACACCGAACCCTTAGCCGCGCTTTCCTAGTCTCAGCGGCGCCCGGAGCCCCGGGACACTGGGGCTGTGCCTCCCTGCTCCCTGGATCTTGAGATGAGCCCGGCTGACTGAGTTCTGGCCAGCAGGCTGCGGGGCGCGTGGCATTTGCCGCGTCCCAACCTCGCTCGGAAAGCCTCCCGGGATGCCGCCCCTCTCCTCCTCCTGCGGCGGGATGTCCAGTCTCAGAGTCGCCTGGTGTGGGGCGGGGGGTCAAAACGGTAAAGACCAAAGACCATCGCTTCCTTCCTCCCTGATGCTAACTTGGATCCACTCCTCTGTCACCTGGCTGGCGTCATGGAAGAATCAGCTGTCCTGCAGAAGTTCACCATCCAGTCCAGAAAGTAAAGCACGTCGGAAGAACTAGGCTGGAGTCCCCTCTCTGATTTTACCTGAGCGGCCTTGCACGAGACACTTGACCTTTCCGAGCCTTGATCGGGAAAATGGGGATAAACTCATTTACAGTGCTGCCAAGAAAAAGGGCGTGTGTGGATGTTCTTTGTGAATTTATAAGTGATTGATTTTCTTTACGATGTGGTCATCTGGTATGCCTCATTTAAACAGTGGATCTAAGAAATAATAAAAAAATGGATGGCCAGAATGATCATTTTGGACGTTGATCATTGCCCTCAATAGGAGTGGACAGTCTCCTCTGGGCTTGTAGAGGCGGGGGGGATGGGGGGAGCTGCTCGCTGCTTCCCCAGACTGCCGTCTAGGACTCGCTATTGCTCACGGTAAGGCTATAGCGAAAGATGAAAACATACATTAATACATGTAAATATAGAAAACCATATATATATGTATAATCTTTAAACTCTGGGTCTGTGAGATCAACACTCAGCTGTGGTTGAGAAAACCCAACCTTAGCAAGCTTGCAGGGTCACCTGGGAAGTCCTGGCCTTGCCCCTGGGTTCCTGGTACTCGTGTGTGTGTGTGTGTGTGTGTGTGTGTGTGTGTGTCACTCAGTCGTGTCCGACTCTGTGCGACCCCATGGACGGCAGCCCACCAGGCTCCCCCGTCCCTGGGATTCTCCAGGCAAGAACACTGGAGTGGGTGGCCATTTCCTTCCCCTGGTGTTCTTACACTCCTGCAAAACCCAGCTCAAGTTGACCCCTGAGCCCAACCGCCTGCACGCCCCTGGGTTCCTTCCGCATTCTCCCCGCAGGGTGCCCAGCACATCGCGCACATTTCCTCATCCCCGAGTGCTCGCAGGGAGGAGCTGGAGCACAGCCGCCTTCACCCTGCACCTCACACAGAGCCTGGCACCTAGCAGGCACTCAGGAAATTTTGCTAAATGAATGACTCATCGGGCCAGTCATTTTGAATAATGATGAAAACTATTTCACCTCCCACTGAAAAATCATTTCTCTTTATTTTTGAGTCATACTTAGAGTCTGAACGATTCCCTTCGTTTCAATTACATTACCTAATTAGTGCCATGCTTAAGCATTTTCTTGGTTATTTTCCACTGAAGATATCATCGGTTTCCATAAATAATTTAGGTGCACACTGTATCCGATTTAGAAGACAGTGAGCACCTCCAGATACTTCTGAAGAGGCTGGAGCTAGAAAGAGAAGGCAGCCACCCTGAAGGCTTCTTAACAAGACAAATGCTGGACAGGACGGACAGCTCCATGCCAGGCTGTCCTTTCCAAAGACGGCCGTGATAGAGTCTCCATCTCATGTGTCTTTCTGCAACGGGACCCTGACACTCCTCCCAGCAAGAGGGGCACACGTCTGCTCCCCACCGAATCCCGATGGACTCGTGATTTCTTTGACTGACGGGGAAACGAGCAGTGCAGAGCCAAGATGCCTCACTTCCTGGGGCCATCTGCTCCCTCACTCGCCCCACACCCACAAATGCTCCTTCTAGCCTCAAATTTAAGAATATTTCTGAATCTACCTCTCACAGGCTTCTGTAATCTGACTCATCTGGCCTCTTTGGTGTTATTTAAGATGGTATCTTCCCAGCCCTCTTATAACCTACACTCACACATTAAGAAGAACATTCTTTCTTCACAGGAGGCATGTAGATGGCCAATACGCACATAGAAAGATGCTCAGCGCCACTAATTAGGGAGATGCAAATCAAAACTGTGGTGAGACAGCGCTTCACACACAACGGATACTACTCAGCCTTAAGAGAATGAAGCGCTGCCATCTGAGACCCAGGGATGGATCAAGAGGGCATCGTGCCAAGTGAAGTACGTCAGAGAAAGACAAATACTGTATGCCTGGATCATATGTGGGCTCTGAAGAGCAAAACAAATGGACAAACACAGAACAGAAGAGGCACAGACACAGACACAGAGAACAAACGGAGGGAGGAGGCCGGGCCAGTGGGAGAGACGGGCAGAGGAGACTGGAGGGGCAGCCCTCCGGGTACAAAGTAAGTGAGGCGCGGGGGGAGTGCACAGTGTGAGGGACGCAAGCAGCAGCCACAGCGTCTTTGGGGACAAGCAGTGACTGGGCCTACGGCTGTGGTTATTCTGAAAGGCACAGAAGCAGGAAATCGCCACATTGTGCACGAGGGGCTGACACAGGGTTGCAGGTCAATCACACTTCAAAAGCAAACAAAGTAACCAACTCACAGAAAAAGCAAGCAGGTTTGAGTCTACCAGAGGGCGGGAGGCGGGCGTTGGGGAAGGGAAATTGGATGAAGGTCGTCAGAGGTATGAACATCCAGTTATAAGATAAGTAAGTGCTGGGGACGGGACGCACACGGCACACACGGCAGACTTAACACTGTTGTGTGTGACAAATGAGAGCAGTTGAGAAGCTGGGTCTTCAGAGCTCGCACCGGCTCAGTCCCGTTCAGTCGCTCAGCCGTGTCCGGCTCTGTGCGACCCCGTGGTCTGCACCACGCCAGGCCTCCCTGTCCATCACCGCCTCCCAGAGTTCACTCAGACTCATGTCCACTGAGTTGGTGATGCCATCCAACCACCTCATCCTCTGTCTTTCCCTTCTCCTCCCACCCTCAGTCTTTCCCAGCATCAGGGTCTTTTCAAATGAGTCAGTTCTTCCCAGCACGTGGCCAAAGTACTGTAGTTTCAGCTTCAACATCAGTTCCTCCAATGANCCGCCTTCAATCTTTCCCAGCATCGGGATCTTTTCCAATGAGTCAGGTCTTCGCATCACGGGGCCAAAGCATTGGAGTTTCAGCTTCAGCATCAGTTCCTCCAATGAACACCCAGGGCTGATCTCCTTTAGGATGGACTGGTTGGATCTCCTTGCAGTCCAAGGGACTTGCAAGAGTCTTCTCCAACATCATAGTTCAAAAGCGTCAATTCTTTGGCGCTCAGCCTTTCTCACAGTCCAACTCTCACATCCATACATGACCACTGGAAAAACCATAGCTTGCATCACAAGGAAATAAATTTTTCTATTTATTTCTACTGTGACATGATGAATATTCACTAAACATGAGAATAATTTCATGATGTATGTCGGTGAGACCATTATGCTGTACACATTAGAAGCATCCAGCACCAAACGTCTGTGACACGTCAGCACACAGCACTGAGTGTGTGTGACACATCAACGCACGGCACTGAGTGTGTGTGACACGTCAGCACACGGCACTGAGTGTGTGTGACACCTCGATCAATGGGGGAGAAAACAGGAAAGAGGTTTGGGGAGGATGTGGAGAGACTGGGCCGCTGTGCCCTGTTGCTGGGTGGCAGCTCCTCAAGAAATTACAAGAAAAAGAATTGCCACGTAATGCAAGAACCCTACTTCAGGGTATACATTCCCAAAATTTAAAAGCAGAATCTCAGGGAGACATTTGTACACCCACGTTCATGACAACATTACTCACAATGGCTGAAATGTGGGAGAAACCTAAGTGTCCACTGACTGATGACTAGATGAACGACACGTGGCGTATACATATGATGGAATATTACTCAGCCAAACAAAGGAAAGGAACTCTGACATACGGCACAACGCGGATGAAACTAGAGGACATTGTGCTAAGCGAAATAAGCTTGTCGGAAAAGGCAAACATCATGCGATTCCGCGTATATGGGGAACTCAGAGTAGTCCGCATCACCGAGATGGAAGGTGAGGACATGCTTGCCAGGGCCTGGGGGAGGGGAGCCAGGAGCACTGCTCCGTGGGGACAGGGTTTCCGTTTCGCAAGACGAAAAGAGTTATGGAGATGGATGGTAATGCTTGCATAACTTTATAAATGTATTCAATACAACCGAACTGAACACTGAAAAACGGCTAAGATGGTACACGTTATGTTACATGTATGTTACCACCAGTTTTTTTAATGGAATAAAAACAAAAAGAAAGAACATTCTCATTGAGTCACACTGATCTGCAGCTCTCACGGCCCATAACTCACTGTGCGTCACTTGCCCTTTACCTTCTGCTGCAGCGGCGCCCAGGGCCTGAAGGCCTTCTCCGGTCATCAGCCGTTCTCAAGCATTATTCATGCTACCCGATAGGTTTAGGCAGGGCTTGTACTCATCTGATTTTCAGCTGTGGAGCCACTGATACGAACTTCCCCAGTGGCTCAGGGCAAAGGGTCCGCCTGCCAATGCAGGAGACACAAGAGACGTGGGTTTGACCCCCAGGTGGGGAAGACTCCCTGGAGGAGGGCACAGCCACCTCCATCAGTATTCTTGCCCGAGCATCCCCTGGACAGAGGAGCCTGCGGGGCTACGGTCCACGGGGTCACTGAGGGTCGACACTACTGAAGTGGCTCAGCAGTGTCCATTGATAGGGGGCCAAGATATTAGGCGGCCTCCATGCCGGCTGGTAACTGCCTGCTTCCCCGGGCCCCAGCACCGCTGTGCCCCAGCCCCTCGCTCTGCTGCCCCGCCCCTGGGGCCACGATCTGCTCCGCTCTGATCGGTCGGAGCCTGTGCCTTTCTGGTTGTTATATACTTTGAATATCACCTTTGGAATTAGGTTCAGCTGTGTACAACAGGAAAAAGGCGGTGGCGGGGGAACTTAAACAAGACAGTCTACTTCTCTACACAGAAAACTAAAGAGATAGGCAATTCAGGGACTTTCTGGTGACTCCACAGTCATCAGATACCCAGACTCCTCTCATGTTCTATTATCCTCGGTACACATTATCTATCTGCAAGATCGGTTCACACTCCAAAGAGGCTGCTAGAGCTCCAACCATCACATCAACACTCCACAGCAGCAGAAGCAAAACAAATGAGGCAAGGGACTCTCCTCTCAGCTGAATCAGATCCTTTGAAGCAGCCTTTCTAGAAGTCCTACATACCACTGTGCTTTCCCTTCTTTGGCCAGAACCTAGTCACATGGCCATGTCTAGCAGCAAGGAAGGCTGGGAGATGTAGTCTTAGCTTTTTTATTAACGTAAAAGAGGAGAATGAATGGTGAGGGGCACTTAGCAGTTTCTTAGTACAAGACTTCCTTGTGAAACCAGTCCCCTAGGATGTATCACACATCACCAAAACCACCCAGCTTATCTTCACTGTTAAACATTCAAGGTTTTACATAAAAATAATAATAATGGTAGTTATCATTTACTGAGCCATACAATGTGCCAGACACTAGGTGACCGGCCTGCCTTATTTTATTTAATCCTCGTAAGATCCCTATATGCAGGTATTAACTATCGTTACCCCCAGTTTGCAAGTAAGGAAAAGGAGGCTCAAATGGAGGTTCAGTATTACTTGCCTGGGGCCACAAAGCTAGTAAAGGTGGACTTGGGATCTGATTCTTTAGCTTTGCTGTGAGAGAAACCGTGCCACCTTAAAGCACCCAGCACAGCGGTGCACAAAGAGAAGACAATATTAAAAACAAACAAAACCTTGTTGGTTGCTTGAGTAATTAATTCAGCATAAAGATAAAAACCGGAACTAGACAAAGGACTTAGTGAAGTGGCCTGGGCCTTCTCCAGATACAGGAAACCACAAGTCTGAGAAACAGGTAGGAGATGAAGGCTGTGGCCTCAAGAGCCGGAAGATCTGCAAGACCACGAGCCAGAGCGGGGCTGGCGCTGCCCCTGTCTGAGGTCTTCTGGCCAACGGTCCTCAGGGACAGGTTAGGCTCCAGGAGCGACCAGTGTGGCCTCTTCCAAAAGCAGGAAGAATTTCCCTCTTATCCTCCGTCTCCTGCTTGTGTGGATTCCTTTAATTTTTTATTGTTACTTATTAAGCAGTTGAAACATCCACGATGTCATCTTCTGTAGCGCCAGCATATCACCCAAGTCACTCAGCATCTGCCCTCAGTCATCTGTAAGTTATAACATTGTTACTGTTATGATTAGTTCAACAGAAGTAATTCATGCAGGCAACAGAGGCGCCTGTGAGTTGTTTCAGCTTTTTTTCATAACAGTCCCATGGATTTTAGTGCCAGCCTGGGATACCTCTTTCCTCTTGGAAAAGAAGGGCTGGAGTTTTCCTTTGGCTCCAAAAAAGGGTTTATTATGAAAAATTTCAAACGTATACCCAAGGATTAGTTTGCATCATATGAAATTGCCATTGTGAAGGTCCAGGATGGTTAAATGAACAGCATTTATTCAAGTGGTTAAATAGATATCATATAACTTAAGTTGATATTGCTTCCCAGGTGGCTCAGTAGTAAATGCGGGAGATGCAAGAGCCTCAGGTTGGATCCCTGGGCCAGAAAGACCCCTTGGAGGAGGAAACGGCAACCCACTCCACTATTGTTACCTAGGAAACCCCATGGACGGAGGAGCCTGGTGGGCTCCAGTCCATGGGACTACAAAGAGTGGGAACGTGACTGAGCGTGCATCCATAATTAATATTGTAATATAAATGATCCCCTAGCCCTATCAGTCAGCTTGAGGCCAATCTTGTTTCATCTGAACCTCCATACACCCCCTCCACCATGGATTATTTTAAAGCACACTCCAGACCTCTCTTTATTTTTCCCACAAACATTTCAGCATGTAGTCCTGAACAATCGGGCCTCTTTNGTTTGCAAGTAAGGAAAAGGAGGCTCAAATGGAGGTTCAGTATTACTTGCCTGGGGCCACAAAGCTAGTAAAGGTGGACTTGGGATCTGATTCTTTAGCTTTGCTGTGAGAGAAACCGTGCCACCTTAAAGCACCCAGCACAGCGGTGCACAAAGAGAAGACAATATTAAAAACAAACAAAACCTTGTTGGTTGCTTGAGTAATTAATTCAGCATAAAGATAAAAACCGGAACTAGACAAAGGACTTAGTGAAGTGGCCTGGGCCTTCTCCAGATACAGGAAACCACAAGTCTGAGAAACAGGTAGGAGATGAAGGCTGTGGCCTCAAGAGCCGGAAGATCTGCAAGACCACGAGCCAGAGCGGGGCTGGCGCTGCCCCTGTCTGAGGTCTTCTGGCCAACGGTCCTCAGGGACAGGTTAGGCTCCAGGAGCGACCAGTGTGGCCTCTTCCAAAAGCAGGAAGAATTTCCCTCTTATCCTCCGTCTCCTGCTTGTGTGGATTCCTTTAATTTTTTATTGTTACTTATTAAGCAGTTGAAACATCCACGATGTCATCTTCTGTAGCGCCAGCATATCACCCAAGTCACTCAGCATCTGCCCTCAGTCATCTGTAAGTTATAACATTGTTACTGTTATGATTAGTTCAACAGAAGTAATTCATGCAGGCAACAGAGGCTAATTTTTTATTGTTACTTATTAAGCAGTTGAAACATCCATGATGTCATCTTCTGCAGCGCCAGCACATCAGCCGAGTCACTCAGCATCTGCCCTCAGTCATCTGTAAGTTAGAACATCGTTACTGTTATGATTAGTTCAACAGAAGTAACTCATGCAGGCAACAGAGGTGCCTGTGAGTTGTTTCAGCTTTTTTTCATAACAGTCCCATGGATTTTAGTGCCAGCCTGGGATACCTCTTTCCTCTTGGAAAAGAAGGACTGGAGTTTTCCTTTGGCTCCAAAAAGGGTTTATTATGAAAAATTTCAAACGTATACCCAAGGATTAGTTTGCATCATATGAAATTGCCATTGTGAAGGTCCAGGATGGTTAAATGAACAGCATTTATTCAAGTGGTTAAATAGATATCATATAACTTAAGTTGATATTGCTTCCCAGGTGGCTCAGTAGTAAATGCGGGAGATGCAAGAGCCTCAGGTTGGATCCCTGGGCCAGAAAGACCCCTTGGAGGAGGAAACGGCAACCCACTCCACTATTGTTACCTAGGAAACCCCATGGACGGAGGAGCCTGGTGGGCTCCAGTCCATGGGACTACAAAGAGTGGGAACGTGACTGAGCGTGCATCCATAATTAATATTGTAATATAAATGATCCCCTAGCCCTATCAGTCAGCTTGAGGCCAATCTTGTTTCATCTGAACCTCCATACACCCCCTCCACCATGGATTATTTTAAAGCACACTCCAGACCTCTCTTTATTTTTCCCACAAACATTTCAGCATGTAGTCCTGAACAATCGGGCCTCTTTTTGAGTATAATCCCTGAACCGTTTTAACATTCCCTAAAACTAAAATCATTCGTTGACATCAGTAGCTATCCAGTCAGTGTTCAGATTTCCTCGGTTGTCTCATGACTGTCTTTTTGTTCGATGGGAGGTTGTTTATTTTGCTCGTTTGTTGTTGCTGTTTTGGGCCACACCACCCAGCGTGTGGGCTGCTCGCTCTCCCAGCCAGGGATCGAACCCACACCCCCGACGCCGGAAGTGCAGAGGATTACTCACCGGACCGCGAGTGCCTTAGCGTTCCCCGTCACTGCTGTAAGAATCAGAATCCAAATAAAGTGCCTGTGTCATCACGGGTCGGTATTTCTCTTGAGCTTCTGTTAAGTTCATCTGTAAGTTCCCCTTCTGTTTCATTTGAGGTTATTTTTGTTTTCCTTTTGTTCTTTTTCTTTACAATCTCTTGTTGATGAAATCTATAGTGTTTTTCCTTTAGACAGGATCTGGCTGCCGTCCCTGTAACTCAGATTTACCTTTAGAGACTTGATCAGATTCAGGCTTGACTTTTTTCTTTTAAGTTTTTGGCAGGAGTACTTCAGAGATGGTGCTGGGGTCTTCCATCAGAAGGAAAATAAAAATATTTTCCAGCTGTCATCATTTCATGATGTTAGCTGTCATTGACAATCACTGCCTAGATTCACTGTGTTCTAAGTGGCTGTAAATCGACCTTGGTGACAGACAGACGGCAATATTCAGCTAACGGACTTCTCTTGTTCTCCCTGCCCCCGCCCCACCCTCCACCCTGGCCGTGTTGCTTGAGAGGCCTTGTCCTGGCTAGAACGGGGCTGGATGCGATACTTCCCGTCCACCTCTCTCCTCTTACCCTCAGCCTGCCCCTCAAGCCCATGGGGGACACACATTAGTGGAAGGCTGGGGAAAGAGAACAACCTTGAGCTGGGCCTCGCCCTGCGGATGCCAGCCTTGGAGGTTGCTAGGATCCTGGCTCCCAGAGCCTCCTCACAGCAGCGTCCTTCTGGAGCAGCTCACAGACACTGGATGGGCTGGCCGTGCAGTGAGGGGGGTGGGCAGTGAAAGGCAGCACCCAACGGGCAGGCCTGCCAAGGAAGAGAAGGCCGAGGTCCCTCCTGGCCCTCCATGAAGCTGGGACCGGGTCCCCCAGAAGGGTCTCCACATGGAGATGAATTCTGACACCTACGGTGAAGGCAGCTCTGAATTTCAAAAGTCCCCAGTCCTCCCTTCTCCTGATACTTGCATTTCTTCTGCAACATGCGCTTCTATATGCAAAATTCAGAAGATCTAACCTGAATAAATGAACCAATGTAAGAATGATTGTCAGCCCTCTCCCAGCCCCCGTCTGGCGGTCAAGCTTCTGACCTACTTTAAGACTCAGCCAAGGGCTGCATCCTTATCCTCAAAGCACCCTTCCCTTCAGGCTCCCAGCAGGTTCGGACACCCCCTCCCTACACTCACACTTACCCACAACATCAAAGTTATCTGTTAAAGTGTCCCCACTGGGCCTCATTCTCCTCTGGACCCCCAGTACTTGGCAAGGTGCCTTGCACAGGTCAGTTTCGATGCATGAGTGAAAGTGCTCTGTTGCATGCCTCTGGCAACAGGGAGCTCACTACCACAAATCACCTCATTCTAGGCAGCTTCAAAGCTTTTCCTTATGCACCGCTGAAATATGTCTACCAGAAACCTCCTCCTAGGACCTTTGGTGAGCCTGCCAGTGCCACGGTGAGCGAGCCAGCTGCCTCTCTCACCAAACCATCCATCAGAGTTGAACTGCTCTTCATTGCTCTCTGCAGCGCCTGCCAAGAAGCAGTGGGGAAATGGCCAGACGTTCATGTTCGAAGTCACCAAGCTTGACTACACAGAAGCTTCCCCATGGTTAGAGTTGTTGGTCCCATTCAGACACTCGTACGCCGGTCTTGCACCCCAAAACTGCATCTTGACTCAAAACCACCGGGCACAGGCCCAGATGCCAGCAAGCTCAGGCAGAGGGCACCGGTGGGGCCCTGCAGGCCTCCTGGGCGCGAGGGCATCCATCCCAGCCCTTTCCTGGCTCAGGTGAGCAGATGCAGGCCCAGGCAGTAGGCACCGTGTTCTCAGGACCACACGGGAGAAGCTGTACAGTTCAAACAAGAGCCAAGACGGGTGGGGAGAGAGCAGGGGGGAAGGGAGAGAGGAGGCAGCGAGGTGCCGCCATCGAACGCCACAGCTGGTCTGCCATGAGCCAGCCTGCTGGGTCTATGCGCCCCACCCCTGGGGTCGCAGAAGAGCTGAAATGCTTCCTGGCATCTCGGGACCCAACTCCTCAAATCCCAGCAATGGCTTTTCTGGGTCTACCCTGGGGCTCACTGACAGCAGTTCAGAGAATAGCCCTGCTCTGACAAGCCGGCCGGGGGCAGGCTCCTGCCGAAGACTGCCAGGGAGCTTAGACCAGGCACAGGGCTGAGAGCTGGCCCTTCATTCCCACGGCTTTGAGATGAAGGGCTCTGGGGTAAGGAGTCCATCTGCCAGTGCAGGACATACAAGAAGGTGCCATTCCTGGTGGGTAGGATGCCCCAGAGGAGGAAATGGCAATGCACTCCAGTACTCCTGCCTGGAGAATCCCATGGACAGAGCGGCCTGGCGGGTACATCCAGGCCATGGGGTTGCAAGAGTCGGGCACCACTGAGCCACCGGGCGCACAGGCGCGCTTTGGAGCCAGCCTGCCTGGGTGCAAAGCCTGGCTTTCCCGCTCACCAATCTCATGACCTTGGGCAGTCATTGTCCTCACCCAGCCTTGATGTCAACGGGGAGTTAACGTTTATAAAATGAATAAAGTGATATACAAGGCTCAGGACAACGTCTACCAGTTAGAAAAACAGTCAGTCAGCGTTGACCATTGTTAAATATCTCCACGTCCTGCCAGGCTCTGGGGATGAAAGAGGGAGCGGCCGGGACAAGACCCCTGTCTCCTCAGGGCTCCTGGCCGGGCGAGGGCACGGTCAGGAGGGAGTTGGTGAGGAACCAGGGCAGACCCCGGGCCTGGGGGTCCTCTAGGAGGCGGGCAGTGGGGAGGACAGGAGAAACTCGCCCCTCTTCCGCAGAGGAAGTTGATGCCTGGCGACAGCCTGGACCCCCGGCGGGCGGGTCCGCAAGCCCAGCGCCAGCGCTCTGAGCGCTCTGAGCGCAGCGAGGCCCGCCGTCCCCAAGGCCGCGCTCCCGACCAATGAGGGCCCACGGCGATGATGTAATGCGTGGTGGCCCGCGCGCTCATTGGCTGCCCTCCCTGACACTCCTGAACCGGGATTGGGGGTGCTTTCGGCCGCAGAGGAAGGGGTCCGGGGTTCGGGGTCCAGGGTCCGCGTAGGGCTGGGCGCGCGCTGAGGGAGCCGAGGCCCGAGGCCCTGCCCAGGCCCCTCCCTGGACGGACCCGGGGGCGGGCTCCCAGGACCCCCTCCATCGCCCCAGGGGCAGCGCGAGGTTGGGGGTGCTTTCGGCCGCAGAGGAAGGGGTCCGGGGTTCGGGGTCCAGGGTCCGCGTAGGGCTGGGCGCGCGCTGAGGGAGCCGAGGCCCGAGGCCCTGCCCAGCCCCTCCCTGGACGGACCCGGGGGCGGGCTCCCAGGACCCCCTCCATCGCCCCAGGGGCAGCGCGAGTGTCCGAGGGCAGGGCGCGCAGCTCCTGAGGGGTTAGAGAGTCGGGCACCGGCCGCCGGCTGCGGGACAGCCCGGCCCGGGGAGCGGCTGAGCTGAGAGCGCCGGGCCTGGCTTAGTGGACTTCTGCACGAGGCCCCGACACCTGCTCCAGACGCGCGATGAATTGCAAGTCTGAGTCCGAAATGTGAGGCCGGCCGCCAGATTTCCAGGGCCTGAGAAATAGTCACTGTGTTTCTTAAAAAGTAGCTCAAGTGACCCGAGGGAGAGGGACCGGGGAGGCTGGGGGTGGAAACCCGAGCAGGGGAGAGGGTGAGACCCGCGTGCTAGGAGAACCCGGGTCCCTTGCTTGCTGCCCTCTGCCCCAGAAAGCCCAAGCATGTGCCCTGCTCCCCAGAGCCTCGTCCTCCCCCAGCCCTGTGAGGGCATCCCCGTCGCCGTGCCCCCTTTACAGGTGGGGAAACTGAGGGACGGAGAGGTGCCTGGGGAAGGCCAGGACCCGACTCGGGACGGCCTGGGGCCCCTGCCGCTGCTCCCGGTCCCCACCAGAGACCCCAGTGGGCTCGGCAAGCCTGGGAGTGCAGGCAGACTGCTGAGAGGGAGGCTGGGGGTTGGGTGGCAGGGAGACTGTGCTGCAAAAAGCCACTTCCAGCTGAAGCCGCAGTCAGGACACTGGGTCGTCTCCTCAGCCTCCTCACAAACAGGGACCTCGGACTGCCCATCCCCCACCCAGCTGCACTTTCTGGGGCAGAGGCAGTTGTTTTCCAGATGCTCAGTCGTGTCCCACTCTTCGCGACCCCATGGCCTGCAGCACGCCAGGCCTCCCTGTCCATCACCAGCTCCTGGAACTTGCTCAAACTCACGTCCACTGAGTCGGTGATGCCATCCAACCACCTCATCCTCTGTCGTCCCCTTCTCCTCCCGCCTTCGATCCTCCCCAGCATCAAGGTCTTTCCCGGTGAGTCGGCTCTTCACATCAGGTGGCCAGGTACTGGGGCTCCAGCTTCCGCATCAGCCCTTCCAGTGAGTGCGCCTGCCAAGTCACTTCAGTCCTGCCCCGCTCTGTGTGGCCCCCTGGACTGCAGCCCGCCAGGCTCCTCTGTCCATGGGATCCTTCGGGCAGGAGCACTGGAGTGGGTTGCTGAGACGTCCTCCGGGGGATCTTCCCGACCCGGGGCTTGAGGACGCAGCTGCTGCCCCTCCCGTGCTGCAGGTGGGTTCTTGCCAGCTGAGCCATCAGGGAGGCCCTTCCAGTGACTATTCAGGGTGATTTCCTTTAGGGATTCCCTTCCAGTCCCTCCCAGAACTCTGGCCTTTGCCCTCTGGCCTTTGCCCTCTGGCCTAGGTGAACTAGGCTGTTTCCCCCTACTTCCTACCTGCTGTCTTGCCAGAGGTTCACTTTTGTGCAGGTGACCCAGGGCTGTGTCTCTCACAGAGAGCGCGTCAGAGGGCCCGAGACAGGGACTCCGGTCCCGGTCTGGCCTTGGCCTCCTCTCAGCGATGGACTCGGCCGTGGTCTTGGATCCTCCCTGGGCCTCCCTCCGGGTCCTGGGGCGTCTTACCCACTCAGCAGGGGCAGAGAACTCCTGGCGCAGCAGCAGCACCCCTTCCACAGGCAGCCTCCTTCCCTTCTCGGGTGCCCCTTCAGGGGCGACACCCAGAATCTTCAGGCCAGGGCTCTGGACCGGATCTCAGAGCTCCCCTAGACTCCTCACCCCCGCCCCCTCTGGGTAAGTGAAGACACTGAACCGTCCCGAGGCTGTGCCAGGACCTGGGCTGGGTGACTCCACACTCGGGGTCTCTCCAGGCCCCAGGGCTCCTTCCCCACTCCCCAGCCTCCCCCACCCCCGCCCCATCACTGTACCCTGGTGGTGAACTTAGCCGGACTTGGCTGAACCTAGCTGACTCCTCAGTAAAAAGTCAGGGCGGGGGCAGGACAGGCTGGAAAAGAGAAGGATGGGGTGCGGAGTAGGAAAGGGGAAGGAGGGGCCTCTCCCTCCAAAAGGGCCGCGTTCTTCTTGTGGGGCAGGCTGGGCTCCCACCCCAGGCCTCCTGGGCAGCCCTGAGACAGAAGCAGGGGTGGTGGGAGAGAACAGGCCCGGGAGGAGGAGGGGTGATGGATGACGAAGGCAGGGGGAGGGTGCGCAGGGCCCGGAGGGGACACAGGTGCTCAGCAGCCGTCCACCCAGCCGGGAAGCTGGGGTGCCCTGCGTGGGTTAGACCAGCTGACTTGCGGGGTGCACTTCAGCTCCAGCAGCAGCAAAGGAGGGGCCCGTGGAAGACGCTCTGACCGTCCTTGTCCTGGTGCCTCCCCACTGCACCATCAGCCTCCTGTAAACCCTCCTCCCATGCAGCAGCTAGAGTGCAGACGTGGCCAGCCCCACGCGGCCATCAGGGCACTGGACGCCCGGAAGGTATCTTTGTTCACCCAGTGGTAAGAGAATGCCACAGACTGGGTGACTGAGTGGACGGACGTTTGCTTTTCATAGTCCTGGAGGCTGGAAGTCTGAGATCAGGGCCAGCACGGTTGGGTTCTGGCAAGGGCCCTGCTCTGGGTTGCAGACAGCCGTTTTCTCACGTATTTCTGCGTGACAGGGAGGCAGAGAGAGCTCTGAGGGCCTCTTTATAAGGGCACTAATCCTATTCACGAGGGCTCCACCCTCGTAACCTAATCACCTCCCAGAGGCTCCCACCTCCTAACACCATCACTTTGGAGGTTAGGATTCCAATGCATGAATTTGAGGGAGACATAAGCTTTCAGTCCGTAACAGAGGGCATGAGTGGGGTGCTGAAGTCACCAGCGGGCAGGATCCACCCAGAAGGTGGAAGCAGCCTTTTGATAGGTGTTTCAAAGGCCTGGCCACAGGCAAACAGGACAAAAATGGGCTGACATCAAATAGGCTGGCCTGTTCGTCTGCAAACCTGGCAGGCATTCAGCTGGTCAGCTCATGGGTAGTGGTCCGGCGGGTGGCCAGTGAGCCAGACAGTCAGGTACTCACTTGATCCATCAGTCAGCAGCTGGCCAGGTCAGCTGCTCTGGAGGTTCCAAAGCCCCTGGCTGGAGGATACTTTGGGGATGCTTTAGGTCTTCCCTTTGAACCAGAAATTCTGAGCTGCTCACCACCCCCAGACACCCCGCATGCCCCACCTCCAAGCCTTGTCTTCCCAGACCCCATCCTGAGCGTGTGCCAGCTTTCTCTTTCACAGTCATGCGTGTGACGAACCACAGCACTCGCGCTTGGGCGTGTGTCTCCTCGGCCTCTGGGGCTGGGGGCCGGGGGATGGGGTGAGGCAGCTCTTTCGTCTCGGCTGGCTCACTCATCAGTCAGCTGCCGGGGCTTCAGCTGGGACAGTTGGGTGACCAGCCTCTGCTGCACGCGGCGTCCCCTCCTCCGGGAGGCTAGCCCAGGCCACTTGCGCAGAGGAGGCTGGCGTCCACCAGAGCGGGAGGCCACGTTTGATCCTCACGTGGCTTGGGCTGGGGACTGGCGCCCTGCTGCTGCGTCCGGCAGACAAGCATCAAGGGCACCCGGACCAGAGGCTGGGAGGAGCTGCAAGTCTCCTGGCAAAGCGAGTGGGTGCAGGGGGCCAGGTCCGGGGCCGTCGGCATCGGCAGCAAGTGCCGTCCCTGCCCCCGCCCTGCCTGTTTCCTGTTCCTCAAGACGCTTCTCAGCCTGTTCCTTGAAGCTTTCCCCAGCGTTCCCCTGCGCAGTCGCGAAGCGCCGGCTTCTTTCTGCCCTCCTGCTGTATCTTGGGTTCCTATCCTAAAGCCCCCAAGTCGGTCCCCAAGGCTGCGGGTTGATCTCCCCGCAGCCTCTGCCGCTAGCGTGAGCCCCCGAGGCCCTGAGCCACGTCAGGGCCCCTCCCGCCCTCAGAGCTGGGGGTGACAGCCGGTGGGGCCGTGGCAGGAAGCTGGCCTGGGGAAGCCCCCGCCCCCCAGGCCTGAGCAGTACCCTGTGTGAGACACCCCACCCTTCCAATTGGCAGCTACCTGTCCTTGGACAAAGCAGCTCACTTCTGAGCCCCTGGCACCCCCGCCCTGGGGCAGCTGGCAGAGACGGGGGCGGACAGAGAAGGGCACCTCAGGGCCCGCGGCCAACGGAACACACGGCAGCTCCCAGTCTCCTTGCCTCGGTCATCACAGACCCAGGCTCCAGGCTTTTCCCAGCACAACGCAGACCTGCGCAATGATCTCCAGGCAGGCCGTGTCCTCTCCACGCTGTTCTCCCGCGGGCTGCCCCGGCTCGATGCCCACTGGCAAGCGCCTGTCCACGCGTGGGCACACAGCCTAGCCCGCGGGGACCACGCGTGCCTGCTCTGCCACCCGTCTGCCGCCCGCTGCCCTGGCCACGCGTTCTGTGTGTTTCCTGTTCTCCCCACCCCCTTGCTTGTCCCCGACTGGTGTTTCCGCAGAAAGGCCCAGCCAGGCCATCAGGGCCTTCCCCGGAGGATGCTTCCAGAACTCAGAGGTGACAGGAGGCTCCCGAGGACAGCCTTGGGTGGCACCCGCTGTGTGCCCGTCGCAGAGTCCGTCCCCCAGAGCCTCGCCAGCACCAGGCACCGGGCCAGGGCTGCCGGGTGGCGTCATGACTGGGGAAGGAGGGCCCTAGGTTGGCCCAGATGACGTGCTGCGGTCCGCCCTCTCCCTGGGCTCCTATTTCTCCTCCGATTTCTCCTATTTCTGAGGCGGCTCTGTGTCCCCACGCCTCCTCCAGGGTGTGTGAGCTGATTGCGACGCCACGGGCTGTAGCCCGCCAGGCTCCTCTGTCCATGGGATTCCCCAGGCAAGAACACTGGAGTGGGCTGCCACTGCCTTCTCCAGGGGACCTTCCCGACCCGGGGTCAAGCCCGTCTCTCCTGTGTCTTCTGCGTCACGGGCAGACTCTTTGCCTGCTGAGCCCTTCTCAAGCTGAAATTCCTACCAAATTCACCGGCGTGTGGCGGGGCTCAGGCAGAAGAGTGCGAATGTTGGGTTTGGATGGTCTGGGTTCAAAACCTGCCCGTCCCTTTCCAGCTGGGGCACCTTGAGCACTTAAAGAAAAAGCGTTTATTAGCTAACTGAAGCGTGTGAAGTGCTTCGAGCCGGGCCTGGGCACCCGGAGCTGCAGCCGCTACCGCAGGACTGGCGCTCAGAGGTGGAGAAGAGGAGCCGGTGGCTTGGGCCTCAGACGTGCACAGGCCTGCGTCCTGGCTCCCTTCCCTCCTAGCTGTGTGACTTTTGGTCACTCAGACGCTGAGAGCCTGTTTCCTTATCTGTAAAATGGGGATGAAAACAGCCATCCATTTAGTTGTTGGGAGGATTCAGAGGTGATACGTGGACGTGCCTAGCCCAGAGCCAGGGACAGCCAGCAGGCCTCTGCTGGGTACTTGTTAGACGACAGGAGGTTAAATGGAAGTCCTTTATCCAACCCATTCAAGTCACGATTTGAATCCAGGCCTGACTCAGAGCCAGTCCCTAGCCATCGCCCCGTCCCCTGGGTGGTTCACAGCGCAGGGAGGGCCCCTGGGCCTCGGTGATGGCATCTAGGAATGGCTGTCACCCACCTGACTGCCAGGGGTTACGAAGGAACCTGAGTCCTAAATGCGTCGGAGGGCTCTGCCTGGTACTCCAAACTACGCCCCCAGAAGGCATGGGAAGGTGCCACCAGCCTCCAGTGCCGTAGCCGTGACCCTGACGCATACGTAGTTCCCCATGCCAGGCCCCGTCTGAGTGCTGTACTTCAGTGACCCGTCACTTACCCCTCCCAGGAGGGCGAGGGGAGAGGTGCCGCCGTCACCAGCACGCCCATTTCACAGATGAGGAAACTGACGAGAGGGGAGCGGGGGTCCTGGGGGTCCAGTTTCACCCCTGCTGCGGCCCTGTGCTCAACTGTGGTAGGAGACCACGGTCCCGCAGGTCGCACAGCGCAGTAAAAACAGAGAGAAAGGGGCCTAAAGGCTACGCGGTACCCTGGACTAGGCAGCAAAGCAGAAAAGGGACCGTGGTGGAAAAGCTGGGGATGCCTGAATTAAGCCAGGAGTCCCTGCCGGTGGCTGCCGGTAGCGTCTCCTGCCTTGGGGGCATCGTGGCAGTGAGGGATGCTGCCAGCGGGACAGCTGCGTGAAGGCTATGTGGGAACTCTCTTTCAAGTCTTTTGTAAATCTGAAATTCTCTTGAAATAAAAGGTTTGAAAATAACCTGTTGGCAGGGAAGCAGGGAGACCCAGACATGAAGACCAGCCCTGTGGGCAGCGGGTGGGGAGCGGCAGGGAGGGAGGGCCAGGCGGGGAGAGCAGGGTGGAACCATGCCTACTAGCGTGCGTGGCGCAGGCGGCCGGCGGGGTTTGCTGTG
>SJYR01004219.1:179015-197393 GCA_006410655.1 Kobus ellipsiprymnus | reverse complement strand
CCATCCTCATCATAGAGCCCGGGGTCCCCCCCTCCTCCTCTGACCTCACTGTCCTCATCATAAAGCCCGGGGTCCCCCCTCCTCCTCTGACCTCACCATCCTCATCATAGAGCCTGGGGTCCCCCCCTCCTCCTCTGACCTCACTGTCCTCATCATAAAGCCCGGGGTCCCCCCTCCTCCATCTGACCCCTCCGTCCTCATCATAAAGCCTGAGGTCCTCTCCTCCATCTGACCTCACCATCCTCATTATAAAGCCCGGGGTCCCCTCCTCCTCCTCTGACCTCACCATCCTCATCATAAACCCCAGGGTCCCCCCCCCTCCTCTGTCTGACCTCACTGTCCTCATTATAAAGCCCGGGGTCCCCTCCTCCTCCTCTGACCTCACTGTCCTCATCATAAAGCCCAGGGTCCCCCCCTCCTCCGTCTGACCTCACCATCCTCATCATAGAGCCCGGGGTCCCCCCCTCCTCCGTCTGACCTCACCATCCTCATCATAAAGCCCGGGGTCCCTCCTCCTCCGTCTGACCCCTCCGTCCACATCATAAAGCTCAGGGTCCCCTCCTCCTTCTGACCCCTCCATCCTCATCATAAAGCCCGGGGTCCCTCTTTCTCCATCTGACCCCTCCGTCCACATCATAAAGCCCGGGGATCCCCTCCTCCTCCTCTGACCTCACTGTCCTCATCATAAAGCCCGGGGATCCCCTCCTCCTCCTTCTGACCCCTCCATCCTCATCATAAAGCGCGGGGTCCCCCCCTCCTCCTTTGGCCCCTCCGTCCAGTCTGGGCTCCAGATGCCCTCCCTGCCCGGGCAGCAGGGCTGCGGGGACGGGCGGGCTCGGAGGCCCAGGCCGGGCTGAGTCAGGCTCTGCCTTCTCCTGTGCCCTCACCTCATTCTTGCTTGTTTGCCGAGCGGCACAGGGGAGAGCTCAGTTCCCCGACCAGGGATCGAACCCGCACCCCGAAGCGGAAGCCCAGAACCCTGGCCACTGGACTGCCGGGGAAGCCCCTGCAGCCTTGTGTCTTTCCCAACATGAGCCTCAGTCTCCTCGTCTCTCAAAGAGGACGCCCGTGCGTGCTCAGCGACTGCTCCCTGGACCAGCGCCGGCAGCCCAGAGCCCAGGACCCGTGTTCTTCTGGGTCCACCCCTCCTCACGGGTCACTTCCCTCTTCTGGGCTGTTCCCCGAACATGAAGCGAAAGGATTGGGGTGACTGGCTTTGCCGTGTTTTCAATGGCAAGTTGCAGTGAGAAATAAAGTTTTACATCTCAGTCCAACAGACACTAGATGCTTAGGTAACTGAAACGAAACTGGCATGAACCAGACTGTGCGCCACGAGCTTGCAGGCTGACTTCATGGAGCTTGATGAGCAGCGGGCAAGGGTCCCCAGAAGCTTCGATGTCCCGCCTAAGGAAAGGGGTGCCCGCTGGGCAGGGCACGCCCCTTGCGTCACCCAGCCCCCCGCCTCCAGCAGAAAAATTCAGCCCTTCTGTGTCTCATTCACTGGGCTTCTCCGTAAGGTTTAGTTAGGAAAAGGGGCTCTTTGGTTAGATGCGTGAAAAGATAAGTCTAAAACGGACTGGACTGGCAGAGATTGGGTGATTTTTGAGCTTTGATGTTCTATGATTCTGTGATTTGAATTGAACTGAGCAAAGTAAAGTAACTGTGAAAACCAAATAAAAGTTTCTGGGAAAAGATAGAATTAGTGCCTCTGAAGAGAAGGATTTTATTTTAATACATGATTGTTTGCACGTTAAGTAAAATGATTGCTTGCATTGAGCGCCTTCTATGTCCCAGTAGCATTCACGTTACTCGGCGTGGCCCTCACCAGAAACCTGTGAGGAAGGCCTTCATGTGCCCGTTTTGTAGATTAGGAAACTGAGGTTCAGAGACGTTTGGAGCTCGCCTGAGTTGACAGAGCCACGAAGAGCATCTCTCCTACGAGAAGAGACTCCTGAACAAGAGAAGGCAGCGCGGGAGGCCTCGAAGGGTTCAGTTTCCTCCCTGTCGAATGGAGGGCTGATGGAGAGGTCGCTCAGTAAAGGGGAGCTAATGTCGGGCTCACGATCCCTCCATCTGAACAGCTAAAGCCCACCACACACACACACCCCCCACACGCTGCTGCTGAAATCCCACTCTAGGGCCAGTTTCCAGCAGAAAGGGCCACAGTCAGCAAAGTCTCTCATCAAAGAAACGGGAGCCTGCCTGGTCTGCTTTCAACACAGTTTCTGAAAGAACATCTTCCTCCTCCTCTGCGCCCCCTGCACCCTTGCAGACGACAAGGAAGACACTCTCCTTCCAGAGCAGGGGTCCAAAGCTCCCTACATCGCTGACGTGGAAACCCCATTGCGATCACCCAGCCACATGCCCCAGCCCATTTTACAGAGGAGCACACTGAGGCCCGAAGCGGGCAAAGGGTGGACCGAAGGCCACGCCACACGCCGGAGGCAGAGCTGGACCCAGAATCCCAGAAGCTTCCTCCTGAGCCTTTACAGCTCCAAACGCAGGGCTTTCCTGAGCCCACGGGGCTCACGTTCACCTTCATGCCGTATGGTGCCAGGCTAACCTCGCCACCCCCAGCTTCCTAACAGCCTGCAGCTCAGCTCTGCCAGCAGAGGAGGAGAGAAGGATTTCAGGCCAAACTTCCAGTCTGCCTTTTGCTGCCTCAGCACAGCATCCAAGCTCAGACAATAGCAGCGACCGGTCGCGCGGGTCGGCGTGCCTGAGTGTTTGCCGGAAGCATCCTTCTTTGCCAGACGGTGAGCTCCAGAGGGCAGGAGCTGGGTCTTTCCAGTCATGATTTGGGGCAGGTCCCTTACACTCTCAAAGGCTTAATCTCCCCATTTTCTCCATAGAAAGTTGGGAAATTTCAATCAGATAATATACAGAGCTGAGCGTGGTACCTGGACTCTGGCAAATCTTTAAGAAACGTTCCTTATTGGGCTTCCATGGGGGTCCAGTGGTTAAGAACCCACCTACCCGTGCGAGGGACATGGGCTCGATCCCTGGCCAGGGAAGACTCCACAAACGGGGGGCAGCTGAGCTTGGGAAATTTCAATCAGATAATATACAGAGCTGAGCGTGGTACCTGGACTCTGGCAAATCTTTAAGAAACGTTCCTTATTGGGCTTCCATGGGGGTCCAGTGGTTAAGAACCCACCTACCCGTGCGAGGGACATGGGCTCGATCCCTGGCCAGGGAAGACTCCACAAATGGGGGGCAGCTGAGCCCGTGGGCCAGAACTGCTGAGCCTGAACGCAAGCGCGTGGGCCGCAGCCACTGATCCGGCACTCCGCGACTGCTGAAGCTGCAGCCCGGGCCCGAGCTCCCCAGGAGAAGCCAGCGCCGCGAGAAGCCCACTCATCACAGCGGAGGGCGGCCCCCACACGGCGACAAAGACCATCACAGCCAACAATAACCAAGGAAACGATCTTTTAACACTATTATTATTTTACTAATGCTTGTTTTCTGTACCCCATCGCCTAACAAATCACAGTGCCTGGCAAAAGCCTAGATGCTCAGTAAACTTGCAGGAAATAAACACAGCAGGAAAAGTATCGTTTATTAATCACCTGCTATCTACAGAATTTCTGCTAAATACATCACTCAGCAATGGCCGTGAAGTGCTGTGTCTAACAAAGCGTCTCAGAACTCTGACATCATTTATTCTCTGAGGGTCTACAGGTCAACAGGGGCATTCCATTCTGGGTCCCAGGATTAAAGGGTGGCAGAGGTCAGGAGATGCTTCCCTTCTGACGACGGCAGATGTGCGCCAGGACGAGTGGAGACACGCGCAGCCTCCGACCGCTCAGGCTGCGAACTGGCGCCCGGCCACCTCCAGCCACTTACCGGCGGGCAAAGCCAGTCCCGTGCTCAGCCACGGATTTGGCAGAACGAGGATGTTGGGAGTGTGGCCGGGGTGCGCGATGCCAGCAGAGACGAGTGAAGAATCGGGACCAGCGGTGCCGCCTGCCGTGGTGCTGACCTTCCCACGGACCTTGAGCTTCTACCGCTGTCTTCCTCTGGTCCCTCCCAGGAGTCACTGGAAGGATGCACCCCCACCAGAATCTTGGGGAGAAGAAAAAACCCAAGACGAAAGTGAAACGGATGCTAGAGCATTTTGCAAGTAGAACATGTAAAGCGTAAATAAACTGACAGTAATTCCTCGCGATTTGCCCTCTGCAGTTGGGGGTGTTCGTACAAACCCTTCCTAGCAGAGTGTTCAGTGTCAAGCAGCTGAAAACCAAGATGGCAATGCGTTGTTTACAAGCAAATTCCAGGGTCTGGAAGTAAGAGGGAAGTATGGCTCAAGTCCACGGATGATTTTTCCCTTCAGGATAGAGCCTCTGTTTTAACCTAACAGCACCCCTTGTTTCAGGGCCCCCCTTTTTCTCCTCCAGGCCACTGGACCGGGTCTGATGGGAGCGGGGAGAGTTCAGAGGGCGGGGACCCAAGTGTGCTGGCTGGTGCTGCTCTTGAACAAGGTGCTGTCTCTTGAGCTCTGGGTGTTCCCGTGGCCTGTCGCTGGGGGACCCCGCCGCCCTTGGGACTGGGTCCTCGGGCCTTCCTGGGGACGCTGGGCGGTGCCGGAAAGGGCCAGAGGAAGCGGAGCTGTCGGAGCTGGGGATGGGCAGCAAAGCCTGTGTTTGCTGCCTCGCAGCAGCCAAGACTGTTTACCTTCAAGTCTGTGTTTTTCACGGAAGCGGAGACCAGCAGAGGAAAAACGCCCTTGTGAAAACACTTCCACGAATTTATTTTGTTCATCTGGAGGGGCACGACCCCTCAGCAGGGCCTCTGGGATTTGACGTGGTCAGGATGAGGCTGGCCAGACTCTGGCTGCTGAAAATCCACCTCCACCTGGTACCCAGTCTGCTGGGTCCATGATAGGAGCACAAGGGCCTCCTGGGCTCTGCAGGGGTACTCACACCCCGGGGCCCCTCAGTCTGTCTTTCATCTGAGGAATGAACAAGGGGATCAGAAGCCCTGGGTCTGTGCTGCCAAGTCTGCAGGAGCCGGTGACCTCGGACAAGCCCCTGAACTGCCCTGGATCTCATGGTTCTGTTCTTGAAGTGGGTCAGAAGCGCCTACCTCACAGGGCTGCCGTGGGACCAAATGTGGAAACGAGCATGATATGACGCATCTTCTTGTGTGCCTGAACAGGGCAGGGCTAGGGCCTGGGGACGGGCGTCCCTGGCTGGAACAGGAAGAGGTTCCAGGAAGCTTCTGAACCAAGCCAAGGGGGTGAGCTTAGAGCTCATGGACCACCTGGGAAGCCCGGTGTATTCATCCAGGCCAGACGAGAGACCCGGGCAATCAGGGGAACACACAGAGGAGGCATCCAAGGGTGTCTTCCCGAAAGAGGGAGAAGGGCCTTGGGAGACAGAGTACCTAGCACTTGGTACTAATCTAATATACTCTGCTTATCTAAGTACTACTGGGTGTACCTAGTACTTGGTGTGCTGAGTACTGAGTAGTGCTGAGTACTACTAAGTGCTGGGTACTTAGCTCTTAGATAGACAGGACAGGCTCTCCCGGGAGGGGACAGTGCTGTAAGCGACACCCTGGAGGGTGGGTTGCCCACAGCATGTTTGGAAAAGGCCAGCTGGGTGAGTGTGCCGAGGGGAGGAATTGTGCGGAGCAGTTAGGGGGCTGCGGATAAAAGGGGAAAGGAGCAGATGGCAGTGAGCCTTGAATACCAGGCCCAGGGGCTGAGATCTGTACTGAGCAGAAAGCTTTCTCAGGACAGATGATGGGAAACCAAGCCAGCTAGCTTGAGCACAGTAGAGAATGTCTCAGCTCAAACAACTGAAGCGTTTGGGGGCTGGGAGCTGGGCTTCAGGCAAAGCTTTATCCAGGACCATGCTGTCTCAGCGCCGCTCCTGAGCGGTGCTCCTCCTTCTAGGGGGACGTGTCCCCTCGTGGGCTCGAGGTAGCCCCCAGCACACTTATCCAGGTTCACGTCCTGAGAGGAAGGAGGGCATCTCCTCAGAACTCCAGGCCAGCATCCAAGGACATGTCACTGGCCTTTAACATGTCCCTGTGGCCAGGCCAGCCTCCCCCTGGAACCGAGCTGCACATGTGCTAAGCCACTTCATTCACGTCCGACTCTCTGTGACCCCATGGACTGTGTCCTGCGAGGCTCCTCTGTCCGTGGGATTCTCCAGGCAAGAATACTGGAGTGGGCTGCCATGCCCTGCTCCAGGGGATCTTCCTGACCCAGGGATCAATCCCCAGTCTCTTACGTCTCCCACACTGGCAGACAGGTTCTTTACCACTAGCGCCACGTGGGAAGCCGGAACTCGGGGTGAGATTAGTCCTACTCAGACCACATGCCTGAGCCTCCAGGAGGGGCCAGCCAGGGAAGTGTTCGCAGGAGGAGGGGGCACAGCCTGTCCTGTAGACCCATCCTGCCTGCAGGGAAGAGCTGCACCGAGGGACCCGCCGGGGCATGTCCCTAGGACTAGGCTGAGTCCCCGGGAGGCCGGTCCCCACAGGAGTGGGCCTGGCGCTTCAGCAGTGGCCTCCACATAACAGAAAACTGGTTCAGTCCCCACACACCCACACCAGCCCCGGGAACGCTGGAGATGCGCTGCACTGGGTCCTCAGCTCTCGGGCCTGCAGACGGCAGGGGAATGGGACAGGCTGAGGCTGGAGCGGTGGCCGAGCCCCAGGGATGGGGCTCTGGACCGAGCAGCGGCCCCGGGCCTTCCCCGGGCACCCGTGCCCAGCTGGCTCATCGGCCCCTCTCCCGCCTGCCTGTCTTCTCTCCCTTTTAATCCAGCGAAAAGCTTTTATCTTGTTTCCTCTGCAGTAGAGCCCGAGGATTTAGGTCTTTTGCATTTCAAATGTTTATTGGTGCTTTAATTTAAACCCCCAGAACTAATTCTGGGAGCCCCGTCTCCATGTGGGCCCCTGGGGTTCTGAATCCTTTTTCTCATTGCCCCCCCATCCCTGCCCATCTCATCAGACTAATGTGGTCCAGTGGGGTTTGGGAGTGTGTGTTTTTAAGAGTGGGGGAAAAAGAGGGTTTTTGATATTGAACTGTGGTTTTAGTCTTTTAAATTTGGGGTGGTTTCCATGGTAACTGGTAAGTTAGCTTCTTTGTTCTCTCCAGTTTTTTAGAGAAGCCGAGACAGCTCTGGGTAGCTTCTCAAGCGGGTTTGGATCTAAGCCCTTGAGTCCCTTGGGAGTGGTGGGGGGTGGGCTGTAGCCCCAGTGGTTGGGAGCGGCACCCGCTGGGGCCCCATCACCGCTTAGGAGGAAAGCCAGTCAGGATGAGCCCCACATGGACCTGACTGCCCTCCCCACGTCTCCCCAAGGCGCCAGACTGGCCGATCAAGACCCAGCGGCTCCGTGTGCCTGCTGGCAGCCCAGGCCAGCTCCCCACGGGCTGAGGGGGTGGGCTGGCGTGCAAAAGGGAGAGGAGGCTTCCCGGCGCCTGTCCACAGGCTCAGCATCCCCACTGCCTGCACTTGGGAAGAGCCGCCTGGGCTCATCCTCCTGGGAGCCACCGGCGTCGCCCTGACCGTCTGTGGGCTCAGGGCCTCCTCTCTCAGCCCAGGCCCCCGCAGAGCGGGCGTCATCCTGACCGTCTGTGGGCTCAGGACCTCCTCTCTCAGCCCTGGCCCCCGCAGAGCGGGCCGTGGCCTCGCCCAGAAGTCCTGCCGTCCCCTGGGTCTGCTCTGGGGTGAGCCCAGCGCCCAGTGACTCTCAGGCCCGCTTTAGCCTCCCCTCAGCATCCAGCGCCACGCTTGTCAACTGTTCCTGACCTACAGGGTCCACACCCGGCTCCTGGCAGGAGGCAGAGGGAGCCCGCCAACAGCCGACCAGGGCTGTTTACAGGCTGTGGACGGGGAGAAGGGGACCAGCGTGGGGAATGGGAGCATCCCCGGTCCCACCAGCCACGCGCAGGAGCACCCTCAGAGGGGCCCTGGGCTGCAGGGGAGGGCTCCCCACCTGGGCCGGGACCCTCACACACTCACACACACACTTAGTCACACACATGTGCACACGGTCATGTGCACACAGGCACTCACACACACACTCATGTGCACACACTCATACTCACATGCAGTCACTCACACTCACTCACAGTCGCACACAGTCACACACACACATGTTCACAGTCACACACACATGCACACTCGCACACAGTCAACAGACACAGTCACACACACGTTCACACATATTCACACACACACAGTCAACAGACACAGTCGCACACACATTCACACAAACACACGTGCACACACACACTCGTGCACACAGTCACTCATGCACACAGGCTCAGTCACATACACTCACATGTGCACACACAGTCACACACATGCACACAGTCACACACACACTCACAGTCACTCACACACACATGTGCACACACATGCATGCACACATTCGTGCACGCACACTCATGCACACACTCGCACATGCACACATTCACACACATGTGCACACAGGCACTCACACACTCATGTGCACACACTCATACTCACATGCAGTCACTCACAGTCACAGTCACACACAGTCACACACACACATGTTCACAGTCACACACACATGCACACTCACGCACACAGTCAACAGACACACACACACAGTCACACATACACACGTGCACACACACTCGTGCACAGTCACTCATGTACACACGCTCAGTCACATACACTCACATGTGCACACACAGTCACACACATGCACAGTCACACACACACTCACAGTCACTCACACACATGTGCACACACACACAGTCACTCACACACGTGCACACACACACATGCATGCACACATTCGTGCACACACACTCATGCACACACTCGCACATGCACACATTCGTGCACACACTCGCACATGCACACATTCACACACATGGGCACACAGTCACACACACACTCACATGCACACTCACTCCCACACACAGTCACACATACACTCACGTGCACACACTTGACACACTCGTGCACACAGTTACGTGCACTTAGTCACTCATACACAGTCACACTCAGTCACACACACGTGCGCACACACAGTTACACACTCACATGCACACAGTCACACACACATACACACACACTTATACACACAGTCACACACAGTGACATACACACACACAGTCACACACACATTCACACACACACGCACACACAGTCACACACTCATGTGCACACATGAGTGCACACACACGCATACACACTCAGTTACACACACTCACACGTGCACACAGTCACTCACACATGCACACACAGTCACTCACACATGCACACACAGTCACTCTCTCTCTCTCTCTGACACACACACACACACACACACACACAGCTACTGGGGCACAGCCCCTGCCAACTCATGGCCCAGCAGTGACTGGGTCCCCTGCCCTTCAATCTGCCTAAGTGCCTCCCCTAGGCCGACACCAACCAGAAGCCAGGGGGTGAGGGGCTCACTGAGGCCGTGGAGGCAGGCCAGCCCCACTCGCGGGCACTGAGCCGCAGGGAAGGGCGGAGATGAGTCTGGGGGTACGCAGAGTGAGCAGCCCGACAGGCCCCCGGCTCCCCACTGCCCCGAGGCAGGCACCCCCTGCCGCCCTGAGTCCTGGGCTCCCAGCCAGTCCTCACACCGCTCCCCGCTGCAGTCGGGACACTCTCAAAGGGTCCTAGCGGCCTTGCTGCCCACCCAGCCCATCCTTTTTCCTATAATTTACTTGCTGGCTGGGTTTCAGGTGCGGCATGAAGGATCCGGTTCCCGGACCAGGGACTGAACCGGGCCCTCTGCACCAGGAGCCCAGAGCCTTCGCCTCCTGACCGCCTGGGGAGTCCCCACCCCACCCGTCCTGAGCAACCGTTCACAGGCACCCCTCGGCCCTGTGGTTAGAGGTGAGACTGGGGGCTCAGCGGGTGCCATCAGGAGGGCAGTGGGCCGGGGACCGCGGGGTTCCAGAGCCCGCCCCAGGCCGCCCTCCTTGGGCCCCACCCTGCCCCGCCGTTCTAAACAGACCCCCTTCGGTGATCAGTGGCCAGGCACCCACCCGAGCTGGACTCTGCCGAGAAGAGACCACGCATGGACTGGCCCTGGCCTCCAGGACGCTCTCAGCCAGGTGGGCTGGTGTGGGGTAGTGCGGGGCAAGGGTGAGCTGAGCTGGGTGAAGGCCACACACGCCCCAGAGCGGCACGCATCACCGCGCCGCAGTGTCGGTCAGCCGGCCAGTTCGGTGGGCCCACCCGCCCCTGCGCAGGAGACCAGGACTCGAGAGGGCACGTCCTGACGGGAGCTGGGGGAAGACCCATGGTCACGGCTCAAAGCAAAACCTTGGGCCAGCTGGGACCTTTCCTCCTCGGGGGCCTAACCCAGGAGGGAATCAGGATGCCAACAGGGGGGTTGTGACTTTCAGGGGCAGAAGGTGCCCTCTGGGCCTGGGGAGGGCTCACCACCCTATGGGGACGGCTTCCCTCATAGCTCAGTCAGTAAATAATCTGCCTGCAGTGCAGGAGACCTGGGTTCGATTCCCGAGTTGGTAAGATCCCCTGGAGAAAGAAATGGCGACCCACTCCAGTATTCTCGCCTGGGGATTCCCATGGACAGAGGAGCCTGGCGGGATACAGTCTATGGGGTCACAAAGAGTCAGACACGACTCAGCAACTAAACCACCACCCCCAACACTGGGGACCTACTTCTCTACATGGTGAGTGGAGCGCTCGGCCCGGTCATCTCAGAGTGCCTTCCCGGCTCCTAAAGCTGGGAAAGCCAGCCTCAGCCCTTCCTACAGGCCTCTTTCCAAGGAGAACCCCCGTGCGGGGCGGGATTTTCTCCCTGCGATCGGCAGGAGGGGAAGGCAGGCAGGAAGCGTGGCTGGCAGCTGGACCCCGGGCCAGAGGACCTCAGGCCTGCCCAGGGCAGGTTCAGGACGCGAGTGGCTCCCTCCCCGCAGATGACCAGGCCAGAGCCGAGGGGAAGGTTGGCAGGCCGGCCGCGAGCCCCCTGAGCCAGCTGGCCTGGCCTCGCTCGAGGAAGACCGACCGCAGGAGGCCAGCAAGTCTGGGGCCGGGTGGGTGTGTGCACGCGGGTGTGCCCTCGGGGGAGCAAGGGCTCCCGGGGGGCGGTGTGGACGCTCGTCCGATGCGCGCCTGGTAATACACACACACACACACACACACACAGCTACTGGGGCACAGCCCCTGCCAACTCATGGCCCAGCAGTGACTGGGTCCCCTGCCCTTCAATCTGCCTAAGTGCCTCCCCTAGGCCGACACCAACCAGAAGCCAGGGGGTGAGGGGCTCACTGAGGCCGAGGAGGCAGGCCAGCCCCACTCGCGGGCACTGAGCCGCAGGGAAGGGCGGAGATGAGTCTGGGGGTACGCAGAGTGAGCAGCCCGACAGGCCCCCGGCTCCCCACTGCCCCGAGGCAGGCACCCCCTGCCGCCCTGAGTCCTGGGCTCCCAGCCAGTCCTCACACCGCTCCCCGCTGCAGTCGGGACACTCTCAAAGGGTCCTAGCGGCCTTGCTGCCCACCCAGCCCATCCTTTTTCCTATAATTTACTTGCTGGCTGGGTTTCAGGTGCGGCATGAAGGATCCGGTTCCCGGACCAGGGACTGAACCGGGCCCTCTGCACCAGGAGCCCAGAGCCTTCGCCTCCTGACCGCCTGGGGAGTCCCCACCCCACCCGTCCTGAGCAACCGTTCACAGGCACCCCTCGGCCCTGTGGTTAGAGGTGAGACTGGGGGCTCAGCGGGTGCCATCAGGAGGGCAGTGGGCCGGGGACCGCGGGGTTCCAGAGCCCGCCCCAGGCCGCCCTCCTTGGGCCCCACCCTGCCCCGCCGTTCTAAACAGACCCCCTTCGGTGATCAGTGGCCAGGCACCCACCCGAGCTGGACTCTGCCGAGAAGAGACCACGCATGGACTGGCCCTGGCCTCCAGGACGCTCTCAGCCAGGTGGGCTGGTGTGGGGTAGTGCGGGGCAAGGGTGAGCTGAGCTGGGTGAAGGCCACACACGCCCCAGAGCGGCACGCATCACCGCGCCGCAGTGTCGGTCAGCCGGCCAGTTCGGTGGGCCCACCCGCCCCTGCGCAGGAGACCAGGACTCGAGAGGGCACGTCCTGACGGGAGCTGGGGGAAGACCCATGGTCACGGCTCAAAGCAAAACCTTGGGCCAGCTGGGACCTTTCCTCCTCGGGGGCCTAACCCAGGAGGGAATCAGGATGCCAACAGGGGGGTTGTGACTTTCAGGGGCAGAAGGTGCCCTCTGGGCCTGGGGAGGGCTCACCACCCTATGGGGACGGCTTCCCTCATAGCTCAGTCAGTAAATAATCTGCCTGCAGTGCAGGAGACCTGGGTTCGATTCCCGAGTTGGTAAGATCCCCTGGAGAAAGAAATGGCGACCCACTCCAGTATTCTCGCCTGGGGATTCCCATGGACAGAGGAGCCTGGCGGGATACAGTCTATGGGGTCACAAAGAGTCAGACACGACTCAGCAACTAAACCACCACCCCCAACACTGGGGACCTACTTCTCTACATGGTGAGTGGAGCGCTCGGCCCGGTCATCTCAGAGTGCCTTCCTGGCTCCTAAAGCTGGGAAAGCCAGCCTCAGCCCTTCCTACAGGCCTCTTTCCAAGGAGAACCCCCGTGCGGGGCGGGATTTTCTCCCTGCGATCGGCAGGAGGGGAAGGCAGGCAGGAAGCGTGGCTGGCAGCTGGACCCCGGGCCAGAGGACCTCAGGCCTGCCCAGGGCAGGTTCAGGACGCGAGTGGCTCCCTCCCCGCAGATGACCAGGCCAGAGCCGAGGGGAAGGTTGGCAGGCCGGCCGCGAGCCCCCTGAGCCAGCTGGCCTGGCCTCGCTCGAGGAAGACCGACCGCAGGAGGCCAGCAAGTCTGGGGCCGGGTGGGTGTGTGCACGCGGGTGTGCCCTCGGGGGAGCAAGGGCTCCCGGGGGGCGGTGTGGACGCTCGTCCGATGCGCGCCTGGTAATCGCCGCGCGGCCTTCGATCTCACGATATTCTCCAGCATCCTTGTCGTCTGGTTGCTGAGTCGTGTCCGACTCTCTGCAACCCCGTGACGGTAGCCCGCCAGGCGCCTCTGTGCGGGGGATTCCCCAGGCAAGCCTAGTGGAGCGGGTCGCCGTTTCCTTCTCCAGAGGGCCCTCCAGAGCTGCGCGCCTCCTGCGCTGGCCACGGGCTCTTGACTGAGCCAGCTGGGCGTCCCTGGCGGCTCAGCCAGTAAGGAGTCCACCTGCAACGCAGGAGGCCTGGGCCCAACCCCTGGGCTGGAAAGCCCCCCGGAGGAGGGGACGGCCGCCCATGCCAATGTTCCACGGCCCCAAACACCCAAGCGTCCTCTCCTGCCCCGGCCCGGCCCTGGCGCCCTGGCGCAGCGAGCCTCCAACGGGAGGGCTGCCTGGCCCGGCCGCACTGAGGGGAAGAGCGTGCCCTAGCTGGTGGAGGGAGCGAGGGTCCTCTCCGCTGTTCCGGCCTGGTGGCCGCCGTGCCCATGTGTGCACAGCTGTGCGCAGGTTTGCACCTGGATGCTCACATGGGTCCGTTTCACGAAGAGCCTGCCCCTCACCTTTCCAGAGTGACTTGACAGAAGGCATCCCCTCACATCATTTCAGAGGAAGGAGTCTGAAGTTTGGAAGCAGGAGAATCGAGTTCCCAGCCCAGCTCGACCCAGGAGCCCAGGTGGGGAAAGTGGTTCAGAGCAGCAGCAACCTGCCTCGACCAGCAGACTCAAAAGCAGGGAGGCAGGAGGCCGACGCAAGCGGGCTGCTCGCACAAGGCCCAGAGAGTCACTCTCCTCGTGAGTCCGGGAAGCAGCTGCCCACCTGCTGAGCTGCTCGGCCCGCCGAGGGGTCCTCGCACCCACAGAGCTTCCCGACACACCTGTCAGCACCGGCTCGGCCGGCTCCACTTGGCAGGGGGGCCCCGGGAGCCCAGGCGGCAGAGTCAGGACTCAGAGCTGGGTGTCCTGAGGCCAACATCCGGGCTCTCAGCACTGCCCCCAAAACAGCGGGCAGGGCACAGGGCCCCTGGGCACATCTGTACCTTCTTCTCACTTGTGATATCAGCATCACCCACTAGGGTACCATTTCCTTTGGTCACCCACTAAGATCCATGCATCACTGGTCAGATCCAGGGGGAGGCAAAAGATGGGAACCCCCCAGCTGCCCATCAGCAGATGAACGAACAACAAACTGGGGCCTCTCCAAACAGTGGAATATTACTTAGCCATAAAAAGGAACAAGCTTCCCCCACGACCTCTCTCTAATTAATGGTTTCTGTCTCCAATGAAGTTGAAAAAATGTGTTGCAAAGATTACATGAGTGACTGTGTCGAGGGCTTAAACCAATGCTTGGCACAGACTAGGTGCTGTTTAAGTGTTGGTTAAAATAATATAGTAGATATTGCACGAAGGGCAAGGAAGGGATCACGAGTGCCTTCACATCTCTAGTTCAGACGATGGCTGGAGAGAAATGCCCCTGAAGGGGGAGCGCCACCCTCCACAGGCAGTGTCCCCGTCCTTCCGAGCCCTCCCCTCACACCTGAGGCTTCTGTGGAAACTGCCCTGGCTTTAGAGCAGCCCAGCTTCCTAGTGGTTGGGAACTGGTCCAGAGGGGAGAAGCTGATCCAAGCCACGCCAACCACGGTCTCGGGCAGATAGGATACTAGCCCCCAACGAGGCCCACGTCCAATTCCTGGAACTTGGGAATATGTTCCGCTACATGGAAAGAGGGACTTTGCAGATTGATCAAGGATCTTGAGGTGGAAACAGCATCCTGGATTGTCCAGATGGACCAGAACGAATCACGAAGTTCTTTCTAAGAGGAAGGTGGGGGAGTCACAGTCAGCGGTGTGATGACAGAAGCAGGGCCACAGAGAGAGATTTGAAGACGCTGCTCTTAAAGAGGAAGGGGCCACGAGCCAAGGAATACAGGCGGCCTCTAGAAGCTGGGAGAGGCAAGGAAGCGGACTCCCTCCTGAGGCTTCCAGAAGAAACCAGTCCTGCGGACACCGTGATTTTAGCCTCGTGCAAGTAACTTCAAACCAGGACGTGGGAGCACCCTAAAGGCCCATCAACAGAGGAATGGATAAAGCGGATGTGGTATGTGCATACAGTGGAGTACTACTCAGCCATAAAAAGGAACAAAATTGGGCCATTTGTAGAGATGTGGATGAACCTAGAGGGTGTCATACAAAGTGAAGTCAGTCAGAAAGAGAAAAACAAATACCATACATTAATGCATATATGAGAAATCTGGAAAAATCATGTAGGTGGTCTTATTTGGAAAGCAGAAGTGGAGATGCAGACAGAGAATATATGTATGGACACCGAGGGGGAAGAGGGGTGGGAGGACTCAGGAGACTTGCATTGACAAATATACACTGTTGATACTGTGTATAAAATAGAAACTAATGAGAACATTCTGTATAGCACAGGGGCCTCTGCTTAACGCTCTGTAAAAAAACGGAAACGGAGCTCGCTCAGTCGTGTCCACTCTTTGCGACCCCGTGGACTGTAGCCCCCCAGGCTCTTCCGTCCATGGGATTCTCCAGGTAAGGATACTGGAGTGGGTTGCCATTTCCTCCTCCAGGGGAACTTCCCGACCCAGGGGTGAACCCAGGTCTCCCGCATTGCAGGCAGACGCTTCACCCTCTGAGCCCCCGGAAGCCCTACTTAATGCTCTGCCGTGACCTAAATGGGGAGGAAATTAAAAGGAAGAGGAGCTATATTTGCATGTAGAAATGATTTATTTTGCCAAAGAGGAAAAACTAACACAATATCGTAAAGCAACGGTACTCCAATAAATATTACTTTAAAAAAAAAGTGGGTCCAGACTTCTGACTTCCAGAGCTGTAAGATAATGTGCTGTTTTAAGCCCCAGGGTTACGGTAGCAACAAGAAACAAATACACAGTCCTTTGCCCAGAGTCTCCCAGCTGGCACAGCTCGAGTCCAAGAGCAGGCAAACTGCAGCAGAATTCCGCCCCCAAAACGTGGGAAGGTGGGCCGACACAGACAGTCCCCCAGCTGCAAGGGTAAAGGCCGCAGCCACAGTCCTGAGGTGGAGAAAGCCCGTCCGAGAGGAAGGCTGGAAGGACAGGCAGCGTGCGAGGCGAGAGGGCCTGAGGTGGACGCAGTGGCGGGGTCCCAGCCCCGGGAGAGCCGGAGTCTTGGGGCATCTGCCCTTCCTCCAGCTCGGCTGTTCTCCTTTACTTCCCTTGGTACGACTCTGTCTCCTTCCTTGTGAAATAATCACTGGATTATTGGATTACAACCAGTATGTTCACAGATGCAGTTTATTTAATATGCTGTAGGACTGAGTTGAATATTTGGATTTGTATAGTTTTGCATCTAGGTGTATAGAGCAGCCTGTCATTTTCCTTCCTTTCTTGTATTCTTATCTGGTGTGGATAATCCGTTTTAACATAATCTCTCTTTTTTTATTTTCTGGAATAATTTCGAGGATGGATAAAGGGTTGTGGTGTAATCTTTTCTTTTTATTCCCTGGAAGGATCTGTTCTATTTTTGGTGGTGGCTTTGTTATCTGTTACTTCAAAGCAGATGAACCCAGATATTAGTGACAACTACTGTTTTATCGCCTGATTTTGCAGGTGAGGAATTCAGGCAGGGTTCAGATGGGCGGTTCTTCTGCTCCATCTGAGGTCAACTGAGGTTGCTAAGTTGCTTCAGTTGTGTCTGACTGTTCGCAAGCCTGTGGACTGTAGCCCGCCAGGCTCCTCTGTCCACGGGGTTCTCCAGGCAAGAAGACTGGAGTGGGCTGCCATGCCGTCCTCCAGGGGGTCTTCCGACAGAAGTAGCTCAGTGTTCAGCTGGTAAATGGCCTGGCCTGGAGGCCGCAGGCCTCAGCCTGTGGGGCACCTTGGTGACAACCACAGATAAGAAGATTGGGCCCAGTGGACTGTCCACTGAGTCGTCTCCACGTGGCCCCTCCAGCATGGAGCTCTCAGGGCTTCCAGAATGTCCCACGGGCAGAACTGGAAACACACGTGGGACCAGAAACCAGCAACCCTCCCAGTGTACCCCATCGCTCGAAGCGGCCACAATGCCCCGGGGGCCCTGCCGCTGCCCCGGTGGCTAAGACTCCATGCTCCCGACACAGGGGCCCGAGTCCCGCCCCTGCTCAGGAACTAACCCCACGCGCCCCACCACGACCCGACACAGCCGAACAAATATTAGTTAAAAAAATAGTCTCCGTGCTCTCTTAGATCCGAGGGGATGAGACCAAGACCTCATCGCTCATCGCAGACAGCACCCAGCACACGCAGATATGATTTAAGCTTCTGATTATATCCCTCTAGCGGCCCGCTTGTTTACATTTTCTACTGCTCGAGTCAGTTCTCCAGGAAATTATCCCTTTTATCTAAGTTTTCGTATTTATTGGCATCCAAGTAATGTGAAATGTCCACTGGCTGAATGCAATCAATGTCCTACATGCACACTCACATCTACATACATATACACACACACAGAAACATGCACACATACAGCGAAGCTTGCTCCTTGTGTGGTTCAGACGCACGGTCGTCGGCTTGGTCTCTCAGCAGCCACGAGGACTGCGCCCAGGCCTCTGGCGCCGGCTGTTGCCTCCTGTCTGCGTCCGCCCTCTCGCACTCGAGCTGACGCATGTTGCTCATCAGCACGTTCACGGCAGTTGTATCTAATGATGTTTCTAGGAGCAGCCTGCAGAGGATTCCCAAAAGGTGGAGGCTGAAAAGTGGAGTGAACGTCGCTCAGTCGTGTCCGACTCTTGCGACCTCATGGATGTACAGTCCCTGGAATTCTCCAGGCCAGAATCCTGGAGTGGGCAGCCTTTCCCTTCTCCAGGGTGTCTTCTCAACCCAGGGATTGAACCCAGGTGTCCCACACTGCAGGCAGATTCTGTACCAGCTGGGCCACCAGGGAAGCCCAAGAATCCTGGGGTGGGTGGCCTGTCGCTTCTCCAGCGGATCTTCCCGAACCTTCCACCATTTCGAAGCTCCTTAATTCTGTGCTCTAGACCTGAGAACAAGCAACCAGAAGGCAGCCTCCCCCTGCTTCCTCTCCTGAGCAGGCTCTCGCACTAGGAGTCAGCAAAAGAAGTAGGCTCTGAACTCCTCCCTGGTCACAGGTGGCAGCCTGGATGGGAAGCCCAGGCTGTGGTTTGCAAGGCTGCGTGAAAGAATTTGCCCTGTTTGAACAGCTGTACCCACACCCCGAGCTCCCCCCGGGGCCCTTCAGAAGGGATGAGCTCACTGGCTTTGAGCCAGCCGCCGGATCATCACCCACTTCTGGGGTCTGGGGGGCGTCTCTGACCCTGAGTTGGAATCAGGCCGTGGGAGCCCAGGGATGCTGCGTGACGCCTGCCAGCTGAAGATGAAGATGGAGGTGCAGAAGACGGGCGGGG
>SJYR01004219.1:165061-178943 GCA_006410655.1 Kobus ellipsiprymnus | reverse complement strand
CTCAGGAGGGGGGCATATCTGTACCTGCGGCTGATTCACGTTCGGCAGAAACCAACGCAATCCTGTTAAGCAATTATCCTTCATTAAAAAATAAATTTAACATTAAAAAATAACTATCTGAAAAAAAAAAGGATGGGCTCTCCATCACTGTCCAGCCAACAAGTCCTCCAGGATGCCGCAGCTCTTCCCGTGGGGATGCCCTCAGGCCTGGCCTGGCTGAGGGGCCAACAGGGCTGCCACTCTGGGGAGCAGGCACCCGGGGAAGAGAGGCTGGCGACTCCCGTTAGGGCATCCGGAGCGGTGAGGAGCAGAGGGTTAGATCTGTGTGCTTTTGACAAAGGAAGGAAGTGACAATTCCCAAGAACCAACATGAGCTGGATCAACCAGAGTAGGCAGAAAGACTGCCCTCATTTTCTTCTGTGGCATCAGAATTCACTGTGTGGAAGAACAGCGTGTTTTTAAACACCGTCCGTTGGAGGAGGAAATGGCAGTCCACTCCAGTGTTCCTGCCTGGAGGATCCCGTGGACAGAGGAGCCGGGCAGGCTGCAGTCCACGGGGTCGCGGGGAAGGGCACCACCGAGCGAGCGTGCACACGCGTGCTCGCCCCGACGCTAGTGGACGTGCGGCATCTCACGCTCTTCCACAACCACCTGAGGACACTGAGGCACACTCCGTGCTCAGCACAGTTCACACCGCAGGGAAGACAGGATTTGAATGCAGACATCCGCTTAAATGTGGAACCTGGGGGAATTTCACAGCATCCTGTTGATTCCTCTCAGACTGGTTTCCAAAAAAAGGGGCAAATATTAAGACTGAGGACTTCAGGAGGGTGTGTGAAAATGTGAACGACCAAGGGCTGCCTTGTGGAGCAGGGTTACAGGTCCGGGGCCAGCTCCATCAGGCCTAAGTAGGTCAATGGGTAGAGGCTACACGGATGGAGGTTTCAACCTTCCAACAACGTTCTCATACTTAGAACTGCTCAAAACATAATGTGCCAAATGGCCTTTACTGGGAGATGAAGTAAATGATGCTATCTTGATAGAGCCAGCTCCTAAAAAATTATATCCAAGAATTTAAGTATATGGAGAAATGTTCAGTGTAAAAAGTGAAAGAGGATTTTTAAAATATGAATATATTATTCTATTTATATAATATCCAGAATAGGCAAATCCATCAACACCGAAAGTCGATTAGTGGCTCCCAGGACTGGGAAGAGGGGTGGGGAGGGACCACTAACAGGCTCAGGGATTCTCTAGGGCGATGAAAACTTCTAAAATCAGCGTTGACGGTTATACAACGCTGTGAGTGTATTAACAACTACTGAGCTGTATGCTTTGCAAGCATGAACGTTATGTGACATGAATTGTATCTCGAAAAAAAGTATAAGGTGAAAAAGACTATAATACATATATTATACATATGCAATATGTAATTATATGTAAGAAAGAATATTATCCTTAATTTAAAAAAATACACAAATAGATCTTAGTTTTGGCGGATATCTCTCTGTATCTATACGATGGATAAAATTCTGGAAGGAAATACAAAGTGCTAACTGTCTTTCACAGGGCCGTGGGGTCAGTTGTTACCACAAATCTCATACAACAAACAGCGCTTTTATTAGAATCAGAAAAATGGCGGTTTAGTTGCTCAGCGGTGTCTGGCTCTCGTGACCCCGTGGACCGCCAGGCTCCTCTGTCCACGGGGTTCTCCAGACAAGAATACTGGAGGGGGTTGCCATGCCCTCCTGCAGGGGATCTTCCCAACGCAGGGGTTGAGCCAGCATCTCTTGCACCTGCTGAGTTACCAGGGAAATACCACGAACCTTATGCAACAAATAGCATTTTTATTAGAACCAGAAAAATACTTTTGTAAAAATGGGCCTCCTTTTGAGGTTAGTAAGTTTCTTGCCATGGAAAAGTTTGAGAATCACCAGGTATGGGTACTTGCACTGGAAAGGCAATGTATGTGCTGGTCCCTTTAAGAAGATATTAGCGTTTCATAATGTCTTCACTTATTTTCCATTTGTCTATAATGACTACACTATATGAACTAGTCCTTTATTTTCTCACTTGTTTTCTGCTTTTTAAAAGTAATCCATTATCTCAAATATTGACTCTGCTATCAGTCTGTGTGGGGAAAAAATTAACTACAAAACATAATAACAAAAAAAGAAAATCCCAACTTGAAGGGTATATTAAGACTCAGAAAGGGAAAGAAAAAGTTTAAAAACAAACTATACATTGCTTATATGCAGCCAGGATAAAAAGGTTGTCACGTTATAACAGAACGTTTATGAAATTACCTTAAGAGGAGGAAACTGGGATTTTCCCTTGTATCTTTGTAAAGGCGAAAACAAAACTTAAAAATGTGACCTTTGCTGGGACTCCCCTGGCGGTCCAGGGGTTAAGACTCCACCCTTCAAATGCAGGGACGAGGGTTCAACCCTTTGTTGGGTAACTAAGATCTCACAGGCCTCAAGGGACAGTCAGACGAAAGTCACATCTGAAATGCTATGGGGATGGGTGAACACACCCTCGCGGCTGAGGCTGCTGACACACAGGCAGAACATCACTGATTCTTAGGCGGGAGACTGCCACCGTTTTCTCTAACACAGGCTCGGCGATGGTCAGTGGGGACCCAGCTCCTGGGCTGCGCCAGCCCTCCCGCGGGTTCTGGCTAGCGAGCTCCTCCCGCCCCGGCACAGGGCTGAGGGCGGTGGGAGAGAAGCGGCAGCAAGCTATAAAAAACTTGAGGTTTTATTTCCTTCTAAGGCATCCTGAGTCACTGGACGCAGCAGCCCACAGGGCCCGGGGAAGTTCGCTCAGATTGGAAGTGTGTGTGTGTGTGTGTTGTTCTTCCTGAACCAAAACTGCTGAAAACCCAGATGACGTTGTCACTTGGACTGAATCTCCCGCAGGCAGTGAATGGCGCCTTCCTACTTTTGTCCTGCCAGGAGGAGGGAAGTGGCTTCGTGATCAGTTTCCCTGACCCATGTTCCAATATTACACCCCCCAGTCTTCAAAACTTACCCTCTGCTCCATGGGGTCGCAGAGTCAGACACGACTGAGCAACTGAACTGAACCCTCTGCTCCACCTCCAACGTTAAGCTGCTGAGACTTTTAAAATCTCATTTATCATCTCCAAGCATACAACACGCCTATACTCCTTTGCCTCCCACCCTTTAGGCTGCAATTTCTATTTCAATACCAAGCGGTGCCAAGCTGGGCTGGTCAGAAGCCTAGAAAGCCACAGGCAGAAGGTACCTGGCTTCCCTGGTGGCGCAAGGGCAAAGAATCCGCCTGCAGTGCAGGAGACACAGGTCAGACCCCTGCGTCGGGAAGGCCCCCTGGAGGAGGCAATGGCCACCTGCTTGTCTCCTGGCCTGGAGAACCCCCTGGACAGAGGGGCCTGGTGGGCTGCAGTCCCAGGGGTCGCAGTCAGGCATGACCCAGCAACTAAACAAGGTCCAGTAGTCTTTGAACTGAGGTGCAGAGAGAGAAAGAACCTGTCCATGGGCTGCAGGCCAGGCCTGAGGTCTCAGCAGAGGGCTCGGTCCCCCTGCAGACAGGGGTCGGTGGTGCAGAGGCGGAGGCTCCAGGCGCATCTCGGGCCCTTCGGCCACATCGGGGCCTTCTCAGCCCTCTCGCACTTTAAGGGGGTGAGGCAGCCTGTGGGAGGCCCTTCTGCAAACACAGGGACGGCCAGATGCCGCTCCTGCTTCAGGACGCGGTCCGGGGGCCCACGCAGGTTAGGGCCAGGTTTCTACTCAAGGTTCTCAGTGGGAACTGCACCCCGCCCCCAGCCCCTCTCCCGGGCCCACCACCCAGACCCCGCCGTTCCTCAGCTGTCCTGCTCGGGACTTGGGCAGAAGCAGCTGCTTATGGAACTGTAAATTCCCAGCTAATATTTAAACCCCCATCTAATTTCTAAAGTGTACTTCTTCACACAATTTCTAAAGAGACTTGAATTAACCTTGAGGTTAAAGAGGAATGAATCTTTTCATGGTGTGAATTTTCCACACAAAGCAAACAGATACATTAAAATGCCAGGACACTGTGTCAGCTCTCTCAACACCTGAACTGTCTTTTTTTTAATATTTGGCCACACCGGGCTTCATCTCATTGCAGCATATGGGGTCTGGTTCTCTGCCCAGGGTTTGAACCCGGCTCCCTGCCCCGGGAAGGGAGGGCCTTAGCCCCTGCACCACCAGGCTACGTCCCCAGACAGACCTGAGCTTTAAAACCAGGGTAAGGCCAGGGTGGGACGTCTCCGTGGTGGCTCTGGCCCCTCCGCCACCACGCTAGCACACAGGTGGACTCAACCTGCGAGCAGATACAGCTTGTTCACTGAGCAAACGGAATGGATGGAAGCCTCCAGAGTTCGCAGTTAGAGATGAAAGGCTGCAGAAATGTTTATTGAATACAGTGCCAGGTTTATAAATAAAACTTATTTACAATTTCCATAGAGTTGGTCCCCCATCAGAGAGGTGGTTAAATCTCCAAACAGTTTACTTCAAGATTTACAGCAACGTTCAAGTGCATCTCCTTCACAAATCGCCACGGTGAAGGGTGACTTCCGTAACAAGAGAACCACCACCATCTTGGCTGCAGACGTGTTTATTGAACATTGTAACAAATTTGGAGAAAGAATACACACTCCACCCACGCCACTACCTTCCTCCGAGGGATACAGACAGCAGACAGCTTGTCTCCTGCAGAACAGCTTCAAGGGATCAATAAGAGCGAAGAGTGACTGAAGGATACAGTGAGACACATTCGTGGAAATCTGGTCACTGCCAAAAGGATAGGTGTATTTAGGATATACAGCAATTACTTCAAATGCTGCAAACGGCTGAATGAGCCAGGAGCAGACTTGACCAAATTCACACTCCTTGTTCAGGAGGAAGTTCCCGGGACTGCTGAGGGGCCGCCAGTCACACTGCTTCTCCGGCGGCCCGAGCCGTGCCAAGCCGACCGGACGGCCCCGCGTCATGACGTGGTCATGAGTACAGCCAGACATGCACTTACAAAGAGGCTACAAAAATATGTACAGCAGCTAGTTTTCAGTGTGTTTGAAAGTTGCCCAAAGTCACCAATTTAAAGTGTGCAAAAAACTCGTTTGTCAAAAAATCAGGGAAAAAAAAAGCCTTCCTTGGCAACAGTGCATCAGATCTGAAATATCAAGACGCGTTTGCTCAACACCCGCCCTGAACAGATGGAGGATGAAACAGCGCGCGCCAAGGGCTCCGCAGTTTTTTATGGCAAGTCTCAGGCTCAAGCGGATGCCAGTCAGTCACTCTGTATGTATATATAAATGTATGTATATGTATTTATAGAGCAGTTAGAAGTGGGGCCAGAGTCTACCGGAAGGTTCTGGCCAAGCTTCAGTTGCGCCCCCTCGCCCAGCTCATGTCCTCGCAAGCCCCCGTGGGCTGCGGACACCTAACCCTAGGGGGCTGGCTGTCCCCCCCAAGGCCAGGAAGGCCCCCGTGGACTAGGCTTCCCCTCGAGGCCAAACTGGAACTCAGCACCCCTGCGGGTACGTTTCCAGCTCCCAAACAGGATCCTGGCCACTTATGAACCTGGCTTCAAGGGCAGTCTTTTAGGAAAGGCTACGGGACCAATACGGAGTCCATCCAGCTCCTAGAAAAAGACATGGCGAGAGGGCCAGGACAGAAGGCAAAGTTCCTGAAAAACAAGCCAAATAGTCCTTAACCCTTTCTAAAGCTACCAAGAGATCATCGGCCACAGGCCTAAGAATGGGTCAGCAGTCTCGCTACTTGACCTCCAGGCAAGAAATATCCAGGTTATCCAATTCCTTGAACCAGAAACCCCATTCCTATCTCACCAGGAGAAAACCTCCACGGTGCTGATGTTCCTTCCAGATTCCGGGAGCTACAGAAGACAAGCCTCGCCCACGCCGCCAGCCTCTCTCCTGCCAGCCACCCAGCCCGGAGAGCAGCAGCCAAGCAGAGGGGCGGGTGCCCCTCCACGGCTCGGACCCACCCCTCTGGCGGGGAAAACGAAGGAGCTGCAAAACGCCAGAGGGGCGGGGAGCAGACGAGAAGCGCAGGGTCTCCATAAACCAACCCTGAAGGCACCCGACGGGCTGCAGAGCGCGTCTCACCGCCTCACTGGCAGCCTGCTGCTGTTCCCGGGCAAAGAAAGACCTCCCACACAGGAACACTCAAAACCCAATCTCCTAATAAGATGCCACCAGTTAACACTCTGAAAAATGCACACTCAGCCTTCAGCAGGAGCGCCGCACTACATCCAACACGCTCTTAGGGGCGTCTAGGCAGGGCCACCACGCGGCCAAGGTCAGTACCAGCACCTCCTCAGTTTCAGTTACAGTTTTGTAAAGAAACAGAAAATTCCCTCCGGGCTGGAGTTTTACTTTCAAGTTGGGGGTTAGAATTGGCTCTACTGGGGGCAGGGGAGGAGCAAAGTCAAGTTAAAAAGAAAGAAGTCTAAAGTTAAGTACAATCATAAATTAAAAATTGTGCATCAAAAGGAGACTGGTAGCGTCCTTTAGGCAGGAAGAGACTGGCTTAGGAAAGCGACCACCGCTTCTGCCGCACAGCGAGGGCTCAACCACAGACGCGCCGCATCGCCTCTTGCACAGATGGCCTCAGTTCCAGGCCACAGGTAGCCAGCAGCACAACTGCTAAGAGCCCCAGACACACGCCTGAGAAGTGGGTTTTGTTTTTTCCTTCATTAAAGAGCTCTGCTGCCTGAACAGTCAGTGAGCTACCATGATCCCCTCCCCTCCCCGCAGTGACAGTGCAAGTGGACCGACACGTCCATAAACAAGCCAAAGCCATCAGTACCCGCGTGGTCTGGGGAAAGGTCTCACGCTCAGCGGCTGGTGCTGGGATGCGTGTCTGTGTGGGTAGGGGGTGCCCAATACTGGGCTGTGGGCATTTTTAAAGGTACACTGGCCTCCCCTCCGACTGGCTCGTCCCCGTTGAGGTCTGAGCTTTACAAAGCATTTAACACCACTTTAAGTTAATGGTCTTTTTATTGGAAAAAAAAAGACTAGCGTTTACAACTTGGAATGGACGTAAATGGCAAATTTCTTCAACAGCAGTGTTGACGGTTGTGCTGAAGTCCACAGCCACAGCCTACTCTGCCGGCTCCAAGTCATGGTTCGGAAGGTTTTAAAAACAGAGAGTCCAAAGATGCTCCCTTGATAAAAGTTTCTTTTTAAAAATTTGTACGAATGGTGACAGCCTGACACCCGTTCCACTCAGCACAACGCGGACAGCGCTGCAGACACAGACGGGCTCGCCGCCAGCGTGCGGCACGGTCGCCAGGGGCGTCGGGGAGGCCCGCCCTGCAGCCGGGCGCTCCGCCTGGACAGTTACCCACGCGGCACCCTGAGGCGAACCAATTTTAAATGCCTCCTCCCAGTAAACCAGCTACGGCAATTTACACTAGCAATTTGAACTAGAACCCCTCTGAGTAGGTTTTGAATTTGTTTTTTTCACTTTTTCATTTTTAATACAAACGCCTGACTGTGCTCAATTGTCAAGCTGCATGCATGAAAAACTGGCCAGCCCAAACAGTGTTATTAACCATGAGCAGATGGACCTGCCAGGAGTCCACGAAGTGCTTCCGTATGTTAAGGTAGGACAAGTATTTATATCGGAAAACTGATGCGTAGCTTGATCTTTAGGGGACAGGACCACCAACCGATACATGCAGATTGTGTGTGTGGACAGAAGGTACTTCTGACATTCAGTTTTGCTATATAGAAACAGAATGAGTAAATGAACTTTTTTTTTTTTTTTGCAAGAGGTAAGTAAAAGATTCAATTTGATTCTTCTAGAGGGGGGAAAAAGGAGTTGAAAGTAGGTCTTCATTTTGCAGTCATCATCTGTACGAATTCTGAAAAGACAAATAATCATAACTTTCGGTTATCTTCAGAAGCAGCTTTAATGCAGGTGACATCTCTACTCTGCCTAATGGGAAAGCCCTGGCTGCAGCAGTTCAGCTGCTCACAGATCCTGAAGGGAGGACCGCTGCAAAGCAGGCTGAGGAAGTGGCTTTACCTTCGTAGTTGACTTGTCCGTCCCCATCGATGTCGGCCTCTCTGATCATCTCGTCCACCTCCTCGTCCGTGAGCTTCTCGCCCAGGTTTGTCATGACGTGGCGGAGCTCCGCAGCGCTGATGTAGCCGTTGCCATCCTGCGAACACGCCGCGGTGGTTACCGGCAGGGGCTCAGCGCCGTGGGCAGGCAGGGCTCTGACCGAGCCACTGCCCGTGTGTGCCTGCCAACTCTCTGGCTCCCCCTCTACCACTCGACACATGCCGACAGCCAGTGCAGATACCCAGGGTCTTCTTAAAAAGCAAAGGAAACTGCGGCAGCCGAGAAACCTGGCTCACAATTCCTCCACTCTTTACTACGCTTACTGTCATACGATAAGGTTACTGCAGGAAGTCAGGGTATTTGAAAGTGAGATCACAGAGGCTCAGGCAGGCAGGTAAAGCGTTTTAACTAGAAAGGCATGAGAAAGCTTTTAGAAATGGCCACAAAGCCATTTCACTAGTCACCAATGCAGACTCAGGGTTACCTTATCAAAGACTCGGAACGCCTCGCGGATTTCTTCTTCACTATCGGTGTCTTTCATTTTTCTAGCCATCATAGTCAAAAATTCTGGGAAGTCAATGGTGCCGTTACCTCAAATTAAAAACAAAAGCTTGTGTGAAATAAGCGCTCCAGTCATCGCCACTCAATAGACAGTTTCAGTATCATTTTATGGAACAGTAAGCCTTTGGGAAGACAAGCTGGTGAACTGCTTTATCAGGTGGTATTATCTCAGGTCTAAACTATTCAAAAACTTCACAGGGCAATTTCACATGATTCCTGTAATTCAAACTAGTACTCAATGCCCAGGAGAGCACCTCATGCTGCAAAGGAAACTGCACACAGCCTCCTGGCCACTGAAAGGCTCGTACAGTGACAGGGAAAAAGCCCACAGCAGCGCGGGCCGCACCTTTCCGCTCCCGAGGGAGGCACCTGAGGCTGCCTTCCCCAAGTCAGGGAGGCCCCTCAGCTCGATCTCTGCCTGCACCAGTGAGGCTGGAAAAGGCCCGTCACTGAGCCACAAGGGTTTAAGGAAGAAAGCAAGAGGGGAAAGGCCTGAGTGGGGAAAAGGTGGCTCTCACGCCAGGAGCCACGAGTGCGGGAACGCCTTCTCCAGGAGGCGCCTCTCAGACATGTTACGGAAGCCACCGACTGTGTTCTCCCAGCTCAGTATCTTTATTCCCTGCTAAGGGCACGGCTCGGAAGTACTTTCTCAGCTCAGATCATTAGCCGTCAGGAAACTGTCAGCAGAATCTGTTCTGGGGCCAGCATTCCAAACTCCTCCTTTCAAACCAACAGTCAGGCGAACACGCCAGACCAGCAACCAGATCTTGAACTCAACAGAAATAAAAATAAAATTACGAGAAAAAAAGCCGTATGGGAAGTTACTCTTTCACCAGTACCTTTAAAACAAAGTAGTAACTCACAGGTTCCGTCAAAGTGTTTTGGCCTCCAAAAATTTAAGCATTATCGATGTTCACGGCAGACAGGAACCAGCTGTCTGAACGACCTCTTACAGCCCTACAGTGATGTCCCTCAGCATCAGCACAGTCACTTGTGGCAAACATTAGATTCTACAGCCGGAGACAACTTCCCCTCCTTGCTCCACACAATCGGAGGGCCCAACACACTGTGCCAGTCCCCAGACAGCTTCCTGGGCTAGACTGTAAGAGCGCCACGCTATGTTCCCAGATGGTTAATCACCTTAGCAATCCGATGAGACAGAACTATGAATAAACCTTTCTCCAAATTATTAACGATGAAAACAGTCTTTTAGAAGTAGCTCAAATGGGCTTAAACCACTGTTAAAGAGGTGACCCCAAACCCCTGCTTCTAAATATATGTGGCCAGCAGTATAATTCTGCTTTACCACATTAGACCATGCTTTATTACACCATTTTCTAAATGGCTACTATGAAGCTGATGAAGGAAGTCTAGGCCCAAACTGTCTGTCCTATTCCATCTTTTCAAAACTCACCAGTGTTCTACACTGTTATGTTTATAGATTTGATGGATTTACTTAAATGCATTATATAAATCACACTTACTAATTTAACAGTATTTCCAAAGCACATGGTTTCCCTTTGCCGGGAGAGGGGAGTGGTTAAATGCTAATGAAGCAAGCAGTGGAAAGGTCTCCTGTCCATTCTGGAGCCCAGAGAACCAAGTGGCCCAGCGGCGAGCTCCTTCCAGCTCCCCGCCCTCCTAGCGGCTTCTATGAAGCTAGTCCCTTCAGTCGCCACGCACCACCCTCCAAGCCTCGCGTGGTCCCTGAAATTCTCTTCAGTAAACACACTGACAGCTCACACCGTACTCACTTCTACAGGGTAACACCTAAGGTTCTCCCCACTTCACTGGGGTTTGTCTCCCGAGACGACCAGGCTTTTTTAAAAGGTCTTCGGCTACTTTATTTTTACTTTCCCCACAGTGCTCGGTGCAGACTCATGGGCCAGTGGATAAAAGACCGAGCCACAGGTCATGGCAAGCAGAAAACAGTACCGTGACCTGACCCGGGAAACGTTCTGGACAGCGAGCAGGGCGATTGGCAGCCCACGATCTTCTATTTGAATTGTCAACGGCCTAAGGAAGCCACAGAAGGGATCTCTGCACATCTGCCTTGCTCTCGGTGCCTGAAAGGCAATCTGCTAACAGGTCTAAGCTTGAATCACACAGCAGCTCACTCATACTCTACAGCCCTTACCATCGGCGTCCACCTCGTTGATCATGTCCTGCAACTCGGCTTCCGTCGGGTTCTGGCCCAACGACCTCATGACGGTTCCAAGTTCCTTGGTTGTGATGGTGCCATCACCATCTTTGTCAAATAGGGAGAAAGCTTCCTTGAATTCTGAAAACACAGGTGTCCCTTTTAGAATCAATGTCTTCACCCAGCCCAGTCTCAGCACGCCCGACCCCTGAACTCGCAAAGCAGCCAAGCTGTGCGAGTTACCAGAACCGCCTGCCCTTTACCCGCTGAAACAGAGCCCACCACAGTCACGCCGGGCGCGCCTTCACCCAGAGCAGAGCCACGTCACCACAGGCAGCCAGATCCACAAGACTGCGAAACCCCCACGCTTTCAAAGGCTAAGCGCCACCAGTTTAGCGCTAGGTCCAATCTGACAAGGAAGCGTGCGCCACACGCTCCCCTAAGGTCCCTTCCTGTGAAATCTCACAGCTACAGGAGACGTGGTTACCAGAAATGGACCATCCCTGGTAACCAGAGTGTTCTCTCTCCACGGCATTCAGAGTATTTCAAAGGCAATCCTGGTTTCCTGAAGAGAAACCATCTCAAGAAACCCCTCCAGGGACCCCCTGGCCGTCGAGTGGCTAAGACTCTGCACTCCCAACGCAGGGGCGCAGGTCCATCCCTGACTGGGGAACTGAGATCTGGCGTGCCCCACACTGAGGCCAGAAAGCCCAGAGTCCTCCAGGGAATAGCGAAAGCTAAAATCCACACTAACTTCATTCCTTTCGCGATGATTACGCTGGTCCTCACTATCCTCCTCACCCGTTCCCGTTTGGAATAGCAGGCACAAGCTTTCACGGTGCATTACAAAGGGGCCTAAGAACTCTAAACTGCATTTCTGAGCAGCAGGCTCCGTGCACTCTCATTCCGTACAAAGCCCAGCACCCCGTGAAGTACTCCAGAGTGTCGCAGGTGGGCATCCTTAGTTCCACTTTACATTATCTCCAGAAGACTGACCAGGAGTAACACTTAACCTAAATATGTCTCCTTGCTGTTTGCGTTTAAATAAAATCCTTAGAAAACTGCTCAGACTAAGGGGAGAGGAAGAGTCCCCAGGACCGAGGCTGCCTAGTTCTGTCCTGCGAGACCCCCTGGAGTCGCCCACTTACCAGCAATCTGCTCTTCGGTCAGCTGATCAGCCTGCACAGAAAAAGAAAAGGTGATAATTCAGCCCAGGCGAGTCTGGAGTCAGCACAGCTTTTCCAATTAAGTCTTTTAATAGTGATCTTTCTCAGCTGTGAAAACTTCAACCGTGTCATTTAAGAGAAACAACTGGAATGCAGGGAACCCTTTATTCTGTTCTAAAAACAAAGGATGACGGGTTAGACAAGGTCTCACTCCTGGTGTTCTTCTCTGGACCTGCCGGCGCTCTGCTCTGCGGCGGGTCGGACCAGGGGAGTCGGGTCACCACCTGAGAAACGGCGCCTCCAGCGGCAGCAGGCCCGCCGCAGCAGCCGCAGGGCCCGGCTCGGGGAGGAAGAGCGCCTCCTGCTGCACGGACGCCGCGCTCGCCGCGGAGGCGCCCAACCCGCCGCGGCTGGCCCTGCAGCCAGGACCGGGGCCAGGTCAGGCCTTCAGTGCACCTTGCGCACCGCTGCGGGCACTCCAAATCTCCAAACTGTTGTTACATAATGGCACTGGCTTGGATTAACAGGCTTTTGTATCTATTTTACGAGATACAATTAAGTGGAAAAAAATATACAGCAATGGGTTATCCTACCAACTTCATTTCCATGCTTTCCAATCACTAAAATTAGGCTTTTCTTAAAAGCCTATCGTTTAGAACAACTAAATGTCCTTGGTCAAATTATCCTATGAGTCAAAAGCCGGGGAGGGGGGAATAATGGAACAGTCCTACAACTGAGCTGTTACAAAACTGCAAAACTGAAGTACACAGAAACTACTTAATTATGAGACTGTACCCTCCTTTTTTTGAGAGGAACTATTAACTCTGCTAGAGGACATTTACTCTACCCTTTTAAGGGTGATCTAAGAGCTGCCCCTAATAAACAATTCACTAGAGGTGGTAATGCCGCGAAGGTAACCCTCCTTGCATCACTTGCTCTCTGCAACGCTGATCCTGTGCCTCCAGCCATGGGGACCTGGGATCTCAAGGACAGATGGTATGTATCTTTAATGAAGAATGGCTAACGAAACCAGTTCCAAAACGAGTCCTAGCAGAAAGCTAATGGCAGTTTATTCGAACTCGCAAACGGAAACTCTCACAGTGAGAGTGATGTTCCAGCACACTGACTTAGGGAGGAAACATGTTTTCAGATTACACCTGTGTCTCCTCTCCTCCCTACCCCAGACACAGCACGCCGGTTTTCTTTATAGCGAAGGAAGGAGACACGAGGTTTATGTAATGCCAGGGCTACGTCTCTGCCTCCTACAACAGGAAGCGCTGCCGGCCACAGCTCGCAAGAGAAGCTGCCACCTCGCCGGGGAAGTGTCCTCCGAGAGTGTACATCGAGGCTGTCGGCCCGCCTCGACACTGAGGGGCACGCTCACCGCCACACCGCGTCGGCCTCGGGGCAGAGAGCCGCCTCCCCGCCCCGCCGAGCCAGAAAGGCGGGGGGTGATGTCAGCCCTGCCGGCCGGGGGATGGCACACCCGGAGAGGCGCACGGGCGCATCTGGCCGCCGCGGAGCCGCAAAGGAGGCGGAAACGGGGAGGGCATCTCCCCTCGGACGGGAGGGAGCGCGGGTCGGAGAAAGTGCCGGGCGAGGTGGCCCCGGGAGCAGGGTGTGGGGCGCCTCTCCTTCCAACCCAGGGGGACCCCCCCACACCCGCCGCGGGCGGGGCCCGAGCGCGCCCCGCGCCTCCCATCCGCTTCTGCCCTGCGCGCCGCCACCTCCCCCGGAGCACAAACTTCGCGTCTCCACTGGAGACCGCGGCGCGCGCCAGCGCTCCTCCCCGCCCCCCGCCCCAGTTAGCACGGCCGAGCGCCTCCCGCGGGGGGGCCCGCCCGGTGCCCCGCGGCCCCGCTCGCCTCCACCGCCGCGCGGGGCGGGTCTGCAGGGGCCCCGGGACGCCGCAGGGCCCC
>SJYR01004219.1:132858-160912 GCA_006410655.1 Kobus ellipsiprymnus | reverse complement strand
AAGGTGCTAGAATCCATGGTGTTGAAAACCAGGCATTTTCTAAAATAATGTTTCTTCTTCCATCATTTAACCTGTTTCACCCAAATAAGACACTTTGAAACTGTTTCATGACTTTATTTGCTAAAGACTGTATTTCAAAATCATCTTACTTATTACAGTAAAATTCATTATTGTGATTCTTTACATTTTACCAGCTAGGGTTCTCTTTTGATAATTCTTTATCAAAGTACAGCTTTCAAGTCTATTGGATTTGTAATGAGGTCATGCTTTACTCAGTTTTATGGCAGTTTGACACACTGAAATATAAGGAGGTCAAGTGACTTACCCAAGATCTTGCCATGAATCAGGGATGGAGCATAAAATAGAGATGAGCCCTTGTTCAGGGACTCTAAGATTAGATTATGTATTAATGAAATTAACATCTGAAAATTGAAAATGTACCATGTGAAGATTTATGTATTTCCCGAAGCAGGTTCTTCTGACCACCTGGATGATCACTGGGTTTTCATTAAAGATTTAAGTGAATAAACTTTCTAATTGATGAAAAGATCAGGAATCAAGAAATCCCTCGGACTGCAAGAAGATCCAACCAGTCCATCCTAAAGGAAATCAGTCCTAAATATTCACTGAAAGGACTGATGTTGAAGCTGAAACTCCAATACTTTGGCCACCTGATTCGAAGAGCTGACTCATCTGAAAAGACCCTGATGCTGGGAAAGACTGAGGGCAGGAGGAGAAGGGGACGACAGAGGATGAGACGGTTGGATGGCATCACCGACTCAATGGACATGAGTTTGGGTAAACTCTGGGAGTTGGTGATGGACAGGGAGGCCTGGCATGCTGCAGTCCACAGGGTCGCAAAGAGTCAGACACGACTGAGCAACTGAACTGAACACCTGAAGCCACATTGTTGTGAAGTCATTGGCAGGCGGATTCTTGACCATTAAGCCACCTTGGCTACAGTCCATGGGGTCTCAAAGAGCTGGCACGGCTGAGCACAGCAGTGCATTGTGAAGTCATGATTCACTGAGAGTCAAAAGACTACGGAATGGTTCATGATATTGAGAGAAAACGGCTATGATTATTTAAATAAGTGAAAAGTGAAAGCGTTACTTGCTCAGTTGTGTCCCTTCTTTGTGACCCCACAGACTGTAGCCTGCCAAGCTCCTCTGTCCACGGAATTCTCCAGGCAAGAATACTGGAGTGGATTGCCATTCCCTTCTCCAGGGGCTCTTCCCGGCCCAGGGACTGGACCTGGGTCTCCTGCATTACAGGCAAATTCTTTACCATCTGAGCCACTGGGGAATAAAGTAATGTTAAATTGAAGAAAAACAGAAAGAATGTAACCCTATGTCAGGAATCTCAAATTTTAATATCACTTCTGTCACTAACCTGATCACCCATTTGAGTGTAACAGAAAAAATACAAATGTAATCATTGTACATATTCAGGGGTAAGACAGATTTGGATTTAATCTAGAAATTCCTTCCAACTGTAAACCCTGTGCCTGAGATTATAATATATATGCTTATAAAATATACATGTATAATATATATTATCATATACGTCATGTGTGTGTACACACAAACGTATTGAAGGTGAAGAGGGTGAATGGAGAAATTGAAATAGCTTAAAGATTAACATTTGATGGGACTTCCCTGGCAGTCCAGCAGTTGAGACTCCAGGCTTTTCATGCAGGGGGTGTGGGTTTGATCCCTGACTGGGGAGCTAAGATCTCATGCCCTGTGACACAGCCAAAAATTAAAAAAATAACAATGACATCTGCTGAGCATTTGGCCGCCTGATGCAAGTAACTGACTCATTGGAAAAGACCCTGATGCTGGGAAAGATTGAGGGCAGGAGGAGAAGGGGACCACAGAGGATGAGATGGNAAATTAAAAAAATAACAATGACATCTGCTGAGCATTTGGCCGCCTGATGCAAGTAACTGACTCATTGGAAAAGACCCTGATGCTGGGAAAGATTGAGGGCAGGAGGAGAAGGGGACCACAGAGGATGAGATGGTGGGATGGCATCACCGACTCAATGGACATGGGTTTGAGTAGACTCCGGGAGCTGGTGATGGACAGGGAGGCCCAGAGTGCTGCGGTCCACGGGGTCGAAAAGAGTTAGACACGACTAAACTGGACTGGACTGGACTGAGCACTGGCTGTGGCCAGGCCCTGTGCTATCATTTCATCCTCCTGCCATGCTGTGAGGCCAGCGCCATTATCCTCATATAGAAACCGAGGCACTGAGAGGCTCAGGGATTTGCCTAATTTAAGTGTTGAAACAAAAAAAAAATCTATTTCAGAGGACGAAGCACGTAAGCATTACACTATATCTCTTGTAAATTAATAGAATTTATTTTTAATTTTTTTGGAAGGAACACAGCAAGATTAAAAAAAAATTTTTTAAGAAATACTTCTTACCCAAGGATTTAAAATTAAAATAAAATCATAGGAATGTAGTAATAGCTGTACCTACCACACCAGGAGCAGAGTGTATAAGAAAAAGCAAAACATTCACTTTATGGTGCTTCCTGGCCAGAGGACATTTCTCATCTTGCAAATGAGGTCCGAACAGGTGAGGAGACTTGCTCACCACCAAACATTTAGTTGACGACTCTATGCTGTCACTGAAAGAGAGAACCGAGAACCCTGTCATCCCAGTCCTATTCCATGATGCATCTCTCCAAGTTGGTATTCCATTTTCATAAGTGCATTCACTGCTTATGGCTGTGCTGGGTCTTTGTTACTGCTCCGTGTTCCTCCAGCTGCAGCGGCGGGACCCTCCCCAGCTGTGAGGCTTCTCACCGTGGCGGCTTCCCCCGCGGGGAATCCTGGGCTTTAGGGCCTTCGGACCTGAGCAGCCGCGGCACCGGGCTCAGCAGTCGTGGCTCCCGGGCTCTAGAGCACAGGCTCAGTAGCGCCGTGCACGGGCTTAGACCCTCCGCGGCACCCTTCCCAGATCAGCATTGAACCCCTGTCTCCTGCATCGGCAGCCAGATTCTTTACCACTGAGCCACCAGGGAAGCTGAGGAGTTGGTATTTTAAACTGAATAGAGACAAATGGATGGATGGACAGGCAGTCAGGTGGACAGACATATCCTGCAGCCTTCCTGCACCTTACACTGTTCTGAGAAAATGACTCTGGGGAGATGTGTATAAGAGACAGCCATATCAGTTATAAATGTAAAGCCCAGAACTTTGTAAAAACCTTGACAAAATGCTACAGTTTCTTTTCTGGCCAAGGCAGAGCACAGAATCCGATCTTTTGTTTACAGGGCCTGGGCAACAGTTGCAAGTTAGTATCTGCATACTCTTTCAGAGAAGGTGGCAAAGTGTGTGATTGACAACCTCTGCTAGAAAGGGCTTCCCTTGGTTATGCTTGTTTCTGGCTTTGACACAGTCTGCAGAAAAGATGTTTTAAAACAATGGAAAATGTTTGGGCACATTGTAGGTGCCCAGGACTTGTGTGATAGCCTCAGACAAACATCTGTGGAACTGTCTTCACTGATGTGCCTTCTGGAATGCGGTGGGAAAGGGGGAGCCAGCTGTGCAATTGAAAGGGAGGCTGCCACAGCGGGCCAGGGGACGGGCTGCCGACCCGCTGCAGACGAGAAAGACATCATCTGCTGAGCGGGATTACCACCATCATCCTGTCTTCCTGGGCGAAAACTTGAGTGGGAATAAACTGTATGTTAATAGGAGAGTTGGAAATAGGGGGAAAGGGACTAATACAAAGTCAGTTAAAAGAATATACATTAATACAGTGAGTTACGGTCTAAATGGCCAAATATGCTAAGGGAATTGGTATTCTTGTGCCAGGCTTTTCACACAGTAGTTAAATACATTTTAAAACTTGGTATACACATTGTATAAGAAAGGAAAAATGGCCTCGAGATGAAATGTGTTTAGTTCTTAAAGGTTTATTAGGTTCTGACAGTCTTCTGTTCCTTATAATGAAGGTGCTAGAATCCATGGTGTTGAAAACCAGGCATTTTCTAAAATAAAGTTTCTTCTTCCATCATTTAACCTATTTCACCCAAATAAGACACTTTGAAACTGTTTCATGACTTTATTTGCTAAAGACTGTATTTCAAAATCATCTTACTTATTACAGTAAAATTCATTATTGTGATTCTTTACATTTTACCAGCTAGGGTTCTCTTTTGATAATTCTTTATCAAAGTACAGCTTTCAAGTCTATTGGATTTGTAATGAGGTCATGCTTTACTCAGTTTTATGGCAGTTTGACACACTGAAATATAAGGAGGTCAAGTGACTTACCCAAGATCTTGCCATGAATCAGGGATGGAGCATAAAATAGAGATGAGCCCTTGTTCAGGGACTCTAAGATTAGATTATGTATTAATGAAATTAACATCTGAAAATTGAAAATGTACCATGTGAAGATTTATGTATTTCCCGAAGCAGGTTCTTCTGACCACCTGGATGATCACTGGGTTTTCATTAAAGATTTAAGTGAATAAACTTTCTAATTGATGAAAAGATCAGGAATCAAGAAATCCCTCGGACTGCAAGAAGATCCAACCAGTCCATCCTAAAGGAAATCAGTCCTAAATATTCACTGAAAGGACTGATGTTGAAGCTGAAACTCCAATACTTTGGCCACCTGATTCGAAGAGCTGACTCATCTGAAAAGACCCTGATGCTGGGAAAGACTGAGGGCAGGAGGAGAAGGGGACGACAGAGGATGAGACGGTTGGATGGCATCACCGACTCAATGGACATGAGTTTGGGTAAACTCTGGGAGTTGGTGATGGACAGGGAGGCCTGGCATGCTGCAGTCCACAGGGTCGCAAAGAGTCAGACACGACTGAGCAACTGAACTGAACACCTGAAGCCACATTGTTGTGAAGTCATTGGCAGGCGGATTCTTGACCATTAAGCCACCTTGGCTACAGTCCATGGGGTCTCAAAGAGCTGGCACGGCTGAGCACAGCAGTGCATTGTGAAGTCATGATTCACTGAGAGTCAAAAGACTACGGAATGGTTCATGATATTGAGAGAAAACGGCTATGATTATTTAAATAAGTGAAAAGTGAAAGCGTTACTTGCTCAGTTGTGTCCCTTCTTTGTGACCCCACAGACTGTAGCCTGCCAAGCTCCTCTGTCCACGGAATTCTCCAGGCAAGAATACTGGAGTGGATTGCCATTCCCTTCTCCAGGGGCTCTTCCCGGCCCAGGGACTGGACCTGGGTCTCCTGCATTACAGGCAAATTCTTTACCATCTGAGCCACTGGGGAATAAAGTAATGTTAAATTGAAGAAAAACAGAAAGAATGTAACCCTATGTCAGGAATCTCAAATTTTAATATCACTTCTGTCACTAACCTGATCACCCATTTGAGTGTAACAGAAAAAATACAAATGTAATCATTGTACATATTCAGGGGTAAGACAGATTTGGATTTAATCTAGAAATTCCTTCCAACTGTAAACCCTGTGCCTGAGATTATAATATATATGCTTATAAAATATACATGTATAATATATATTATCATATACGTCATGTGTGTGTACACACAAACGTATTGAAGGTGAAGAGGGCGAATGGAGAAATTGAAATAGCTTAAAGATTAACATTTGATGGGACTTCCCTGGCAGTCCAGCAGTTGAGACTCCAGGCTTTTCATGCAGGGGGTGTGGGTTTGATCCCTGACTGGGGAGCTAAGATCTCATGCCCTGTGACACAGCCAAAAATTAAAAAAATAACAATGACATCTGCTGAGCATTTGGCCGCCTGATGCAAGTAACTGACTCATTGGAAAAGACCCTGATGCTGGGAAAGATTGAGGGCAGGAGGAGAAGGGGACCACAGAGGATGAGATGGTGGGATGGCATCACCGACTCAATGGACATGGGTTTGAGTAGACTCCGGGAGCTGGTGATGGACAGGGAGGCCCAGAGTGCTGCGGTCCACGGGGTCGAAAAGAGTTAGACACGACTAAACTGGACTGGACTGGACTGAGCACTGGCTGTGGCCAGGCCCTGTGCTATCATTTCATCCTCCTGCCATGCTGTGAGGCCAGCGCCATTATCCTCATATAGAAACCGAGGCACTGAGAGGCTCAGGGATTTGCCTAATTTAAGTGTTGAAACAAAAAAAAAATCTATTTCAGAGGACGAAGCACGTAAGCATTACACTATATCTCTTGTAAATTAATAGAATTTATTTTTAATTTTTTTGGAAGGAACACAGCAAGATTAAAAAAAAATTTTTTAAGAAATACTTCTTACCCAAGGATTTAAAATTAAAATAAAATCATAGGAATGTAGTAATAGCTGAACCTACCACACCAGGAGCAGAGTGTATAAGAAAAAGCAAAACATTCACTTTATGGTGCTTCCTGGCCAGAGGACATTTCTCATCTTGCAAATGAGGTCCGAACAGGTGAGGAGACTTGCTCACCACCAAACATTTAGTTGACGACTCTATGCTGTCACTGAAAGAGAGAACCGAGAACCCTGTCATCCCAGTCCTATTCCATGATGCATCTCTCCAAGTTGGTATTCCATTTTCATAAGTGCATTCACTGCTTATGGCTGTGCTGGGTCTTTGTTACTGCTCCGTGTTCCTCCAGCTGCAGCGGCGGGACCCTCCCCAGCTGTGAGGCTTCTCACCGTGGCGGCTTCCCCCGCGGGGAATCCTGGGCTTTAGGGCCTTCGGACCTGAGCAGCCGCGGCACCGGGCTCAGCAGTCGTGGCTCCCGGGCTCTAGAGCACAGGCTCAGTAGCGCCGTGCACGGGCTTAGACCCTCCGCGGCACCCTTCCCAGATCAGCATTGAACCCCTGTCTCCTACATCGGCAGCCAGATTCTTTACCACTGAGCCACCAGGGAAGCTGAGGAGTTGGTATTTTAAACTGAATAGAGACAAATGGATGGATGGACAGGCAGTCAGGTGGACAGACAGATCCTGCAGCCTTCCTGCACCTTACACTGTTCTGAGAAAATGACTCTGGGGGGGTGGGGGCAGCGGGCTGGGGGGGAGGCGATGCTTGGCTGCATGGTTTTGACAGAGTCACAAGTCTAAATTCACCCACCGTCACCGTAGGCTGCTGTGTCTCCACAGATGGATTATCTAGTTAGAGAATTCTCTTTTAGAAATCCGCAGTCCCAAACTGGAGGCCCTCTCCTGAGCTATCTCACGGGAGGGAAGCCTTGTCTTCGCCCTCTCCGCCATCCACAGCTGCCTCTCTCCGTCCCACGGTCCAGTATCATCTGCTGATGAACCACCATTTGGGATTTTCTTCCTCACTGGCCGTCTCCAGTAGCCAGAACAGGCTCCTGCTGTTTGTGTGCGGATTTACATTTTGCTAAATGTTATACAGGATTATTATATAAGCTTTACTATCTCTATCAAGAACAAAACACCTCGTTATTTTTCCACTTAAAAATTTTGCTATTACAATATCTATTTTTGCTATTATCTTTTATAAATGACTCTCAGGTAAAAACACAGGGCAGATTCTAACATTACATTTAAATTTGAAATGTGTCACCATCATAAGGAAATGAGTGACTTTTAAGCCGTGACTTATCACCATGGGAAAAGCATTGCCAATGCTAGCGTGTGTCTATTTTGCAAGCATGCATGCTGACTCACTCAGCTGTGTCCAACTCTTTGCAGCCCCATGGACTGAGGCCCATCAGGCTCCTCTGTCCTCCATGAGATTTTTTTCAGGCAAGAACACTGGAGCGGGTTGCCATTCCCTTCTCCAGGCCATCTTCCTGACCCAGGGATGGAGCCTGTGTCTCCTGCATTACAGGCGGATTCTTCACCTGCTGGGCCTTCAGGGAAGCCCCATGTCTATTTAGTGTCCCAGAATCCTAAGGGAATCGTAACCAGACCACTACACACCCTACTGTGCGTTTCAGCTTGCAGCAGTCCTCAGCATATTAATGATCTAAAGAGAAACAGCACCATTCCCCTTGAATGTGTGCCCCATTCTTGTTTGTTCCTAAATCACTTTGTATAGGGGAGGACAAGCCTTGCCCAACATTCACAGTGCTTGTGCTTGTTTTGCTAGTGGCTGTGGTGATGGATCTGCATTATTCCCTCCACCTGGTCCACCCTTGGGACCAAGGCCATGAATATGCAACCCAGCCAGCTGAGGTCAGGGATAGAGAACAGAGCGAAATAACAGGCAGGGAGTGAGATGGACCCCTGACTCGGGCCTCCCCACCTCTGTGCTCTGCATGCATGCCCAGTCGCTCCCGTCGTGTCCGACTCTGTGCGACCCCATGGACTGTGGCCCACCACCTGTGGCTCCTCCGCCCACGGGGTTCTCCAGGCAGGAACACTGGAGTGGGTTGCCCTGTCCTCCTCCGGGGGACCTGTGCTTTAATGGACTGGGGTCTCAAGCCACAGGCAGCCAATAGTCATACAGACTAAGGGACCAAGTATTCAAATTCCAAAATGCCCAGTGGGAGAAGATCACTGTTTTCTGCCTTAGTTGTTTACACTAAATTCAAACTGTTTTCTTTTTTTAATTGCTCTGACCTACCGAGCAAAGTATTCTCTAAGCCATATTAATTTTGGAAATTTCCTGAGTCACCATTCTCCCCATTAATCCAAAAACCAAGTGCCAAAGTTACTTCAATCAACATCTGAACAGTAAGCAACAACATATGTGCTAGAATTGGGGACACACTAGAGAGCAGGTTTAAGATGTTCAGGCAACAATAGGCATTTAGCAGTTTACAGATAATTTAACAACTAGGTCGGTGGAGGGCTGTGTGGCCACAGTGGTAAGCTGGAGTGGTTGGTTTTGGGGTGACTCAGTTTGCCTGAAGGGCAGAGCCAGTGGTCAGCACAAATTGGTACTTTCATTGAGGTCCTGATATGCAGAAAACTGGACCATAATGATAAATCAGAGAAACTGATGCTGATGGTGGATTATACCAAAGAATGGGCCTCACCAATGCCAACAGAGCTGAGATGTACTCTGGTGACTGTGTGGTTTGGTTTTGACTTATAACAAATAACTCTGTCCTGCCTCTGGAGCCATGCTGTCCACTAGGCATGAGTGGCGTGTGGCTATTGAAACCAAAATGAATTACACTTTAAGTTTAGTTCCTTTGATTCACTAGCTACCATCAAGTACTCAGTAGGCCCACATGGCTAGTGGGGGTTACCTAGCAGTTACCTAGTTGAACAGTGTAGAACATTTCCATCATCACAAAAGTATTGTTGAGCTGCACCAAGCTAGACTGAGAACCCCACTCTAGAACTTTAGAAAAGAAAAAAGGAAGGAACGTCCATGTTTATCGGGATCAAGAATCCTGCTGCTGCTGAGTTGCTTCAGTCGTGTCCGACTCTGTGCGACCCCATGGACGGCAGCCCACCAGGCTCCCCGTCCCTGGGATTCTTCAGGCAAGAACACTGGAGTGGGTTGCCATTTCCTTCTCCGATGCATGAAGGTGAAAAATGAAAGGGAACTCACTCAGTCGTGTCCCACTCTTAGCGACCCCATGGACTGCGGCCCACCAGGCTCCTCCGTCCATGGGATTCTCCAGGCAAGAGTACTGAATCGGGTGCCATTGCCTTCTCCTCAAGAATCCTGAGGGACCCCCAATCTTTAGTCTCCCCTGTGTTATTCTTTGTTCATCCCTGACGACTTTGTCCCCTTCTGATCCATCCAGCACACAGTCCCCACCGTAGTCTCACCCTGTCTCTTCTCTGCTCAGAGCTTCCCGAAGGCTCCCCAGTGCCTGCGGGAGATAAATGTGAAGTCCTTGTGTCTAGCATTCAAAGCCATCCCACACATTGGTAACCTACTTTTTCAGCGTTACTTTTGTTATCCTGCAAACATGGATTTTCTGCTTCAGACAAACTGGTTTACTTTCTGACCCCTGAATACACATTGCATCTAAGAAAAAAGGAAGGAACGTCCATGTTTATCGGGATCAAGAATCCTGCTGCTGCTGAGTTGCTTCAGTCGTGTCCGACTCTGTGCGACCCCATGGACGGCAGCCCACCAGGCTCCCCGTCCCTGGGATTCTTCAGGCAAGAACACTGGAGTGGGTTGCCATTTCCTTCTCCGATGCATGAAGGTGAAAAATGAAAGGGAACTCACTCAGTCGTGTCCCACTCTTAGCGACCCCATGGACTGCGGCCCACCAGGCTCCTCCGTCCATGGGATTCTCCAGGCAAGAGTACTGAATCGGGTGCCATTGCCTTCTCCTCAAGAATCCTGAGGGACCCCCAATCTTTAGTCTCCCCTGTGTTATTCTTTGTTCATCCCTGACGACTTTGTCCCCTTCTGATCCATCCAGCACACAGTCCCCACCGTAGTCTCACCCTGTCTCTTCTCTGCTCAGAGCTTCCCGAAGGCTCCCCAGTGCCTGCGGGAGATAAATGTGAAGTCCTTGTGTCTAGCATTCAAAGCCATCCCACACATTGGTAACCTACTTTTTCAGCGTTACTTTTGTTATCCTGCAAACATGGATTTTCTGCTTCAGACAAACTGGTTTACTTTCTGACCCCTGAATACACATTGCATCCTCCCAACTCACTGCCTTTTCCATGCCACTCCCAGTGTCCAGATACCTGTCCAGGTCCGTGTGCGTGCGTGCGTGCGTGCGTGTGCCCATGTGCACATGTGCGAGTGTGTGTGTGTGCACATGCTCAGTCGTGTCTGACTCTTTGTAACACTATGGACTGCAGCCCAGCAGCCTCCTCAGTCCATGGGACTTTCCAGGCAAGAATACTGGAGTAGGTTGCCATTTCCTTCTCCATGGGATCTTCCCAACCCAGGGATCATACCCGTGTCTCCGGAACCCCCTTCAATGGCAGGCAGAGTCTTTACCACTGAGCCACCTGGGAAGGTGAAAGCCGCTCAGTCATGTCCAACTCTTTGTGACCCCATGGACTGTCCATGGAATTCTCCAGGCCAGAATACTGGAGTGGGTAGCCTAGGCCCTTCTCCAGGGGATCTTCCCAACCCAGGGATGGAACCCAGGTCTCCCGCATTGCAGGTGGACTCTACAAGCTGAGCCACCAGGGAAGCCACCGGGAAGCCCCGCCCACTTCATTACCACCTATCTAGACCCTCCCAGCCCTTCACGTCCTGTTTAAATCACGTATCTCCCACATTTTCCCAGTGATCACAGCTCTAAGTAGCGCTTCCCTGGTGACCCAGTGGTTAGGACGTCACCTTCCAGGGCAGGGGTCCAGGTTCAGTCCCTGGTGGTGGCTTAGACCGTGAAGAGTCCGCCTGCAGTGCGGGAGACCTGGGTTCTATCCCTGGGCCAGGAAGATCCCCTGGGGAAAGGAATGGCAACCCACTCCAGTCTTCTGGCCCAGAGAATCCCATGGACAGAGGAGCCTGCCAGGCTGCAGTCCATGGGGTCACAAAGAGTCGGACACAAAACTAACACGATAGTTCAAAATAATTCTTCCTGTCTCCTGAATTCCTATACCTTTTGCCCATTTCTACTTGATATTTTCATATACTCTATCTCCTCATTCTAGCAGAAGCTACCATCTTATACTCTAAACTCAGCTCAGTATCTGGTAATAAATATCAATAGATTATTTAATTGATTAGTGCTAAGCTCAATTCACTATTGGGCTAGAGAGGATATGAGAAATGAATTTTCCAAAACAGAGAGAAAAGGAAAAGGAAGTCCTCTGCTTTAATCTCGCCACTGGAACTACCAGCGGAAACAGGACCCCCTAGAGGACAGTGGGTCACACTTCCTCAGGAATCAGTTCCGTTCAGTTCAGTCGCTCAGGTGGGTCCGACTCTCTGTGACCCCATGAATCGCAGTACACCAGGCCTCCCTGTCCATCACCATCTCCCGGAGTTCACTCAGACTCACCTTCATCGAGCCCATGATGCCATCCAGCCATCTCATCCTCTGTTGTCCCCTTCTCCTCCTGCCCCCAATCTCTCCCAGCATCAGAGTCTTTTCCAATGAGTCAATTTCCTCAGGAATAGGCTGGACTTTTCCCGCTTTGATTCTGACCCGTGCCCTTCTACAGCCCTGAACAAGTACGTACCTGGGCTGAGCCTTCTTTTCTTTGGCAGTTCTTTCCCCACTTTCATGAGACTGGATCCATTCCCAGCTTCCTGTGCAGAGAAAATTCGGCCAAAGGAAGGTTGTTGAACAGAAAAACTGGGCCTATTCAAGTCCAGTGAAGATGCTTTTGAGTTTTATTCATTCTAAGTAGAGGCTCTGAGTCACTGGCTAATAAACCAACTCTAGGCAGCACCGCAGGATGACGGGATCGTTTTGGCCACTGGGAAGATTTGCCTTCAGGAGAGTTTTCAAGCTATACCAAGAGTACTGGTGGGCGCCTTTCTTCTCACATTCTCCCCTGTAAACCAAAGCGAGGGACAGAAATTTTGTCTTCTCTCAGTGAAAAGTTTTGTTATTTTTATTGTTCTGACAAAGAAAACAGTTATTTCCCAAGAAAAGGATAATACTGTGCAATATTATCTGCCAGGTTGAATGACTATTTCCTTGGCCAGTTAACCACACAGACTCAGCCATGGGCTTGTGTGAGGGCTACAGAGGAGAAAAGAATGTCAAATTAGTTTGTAAACAATAAAGACCTAAACAAATACAAACTGTGTTTGTTCATAATATTTTACAGCATCCATCAGCTAAATACGGCAAAGGTCAGATAGAAGGCAATTCAGAGCCAGTCAGGGAATCAAGCAGTTTCAGTGACTCCAACAGTCCAGCAGCAGGAAGAGCCAAGGCTTCCCATTTTTCAGCGCCCCCAACGGGCTGGTACCCAGGGCAACAAGCCCTCGCAGCCTCATTTCCTCCACCACAGCACTGGAATGCTGCTGAGTCATCACCCTCTTCTAGAGCAGCCAAAGAAACTGGTGACTCAGAGAGCTGATTTATAGTTTCACGTTTCACTGCTCTAGCTCTCCTCTGACACACAAAGTTTCCTTGTTGCACCTGTTTCACACAAAGCTTGAAACCTCGGTGTTAAGTCACTCAGTCACGTCCTACTCTTTTCGAATCCATGGACTGTAAATTCTCCATCCATGGAATTCTCTCCTCTACCTGTGGAATTTTCCAGGCAAGAATACTGGAGTGGGTAGCCATTCCCTTCTCCAGCGGATCTTCTTGACCCAGGGATCAAACCCAGGTCTCCCACATTGCGGGCAGATTCTTCACTGTCTGAGTCACCAGAAAATGACCTTAGAGCTGAACAGCAGCAAAATGCAGAAGCCGCGCTTTCAATGGTCTACTGACATAGTGATTCTAATAGAGGCGTTTCTGACTTTCAAATCCAAAGATAGGTCAGAACCTGATCAAAGCCAGTCAGGACTTTGTACCTGTGGGAACTTTGTATTTTGAGGTACTTTGAGGTTTCAACCTGTTTTGTGTGGTGATACCACAGGCCCTCACAAAGCCATTTTCTACTTTCTAAACTCCGTTGCTTGTAACATTTGCAAGGCGGTCAGCTAGGTTAGAGGGTTAGGCATTGCTAAAGTCATGGAACAAGTTTTTCTTTCTGTGAAAAAGAACCATATTCTGAACAAGTTCAGTTATACCTGTTTTAATCAACTAAACAAAAGAACCAAGTTTTTAGGAACCAGCTTATAAGTTGCATAGTGAAAAATGAAGATATAACCATGATTATTCTTTACTAGCATTCTGAATATCCTGAAAAACACTTCAGGTTATGAAAGAATTATAATTATATAATACCTTTGCTTTCATTTGTTTATTACTCATCTCAAAAAAAATGAGCTTTGCACAACACTGCAAATCAATTATACTTCAATTTAAAAATGATTAGCTTCTCTGAGCTCTTTTAGGAATAAAAAAGGGGACCTCTGCTAGCCTGAAGAAGCGGTAAGTGAATATGATAAAACTTAACAAGAGGAAAGTGTCAGCAATATAAATGAAGGTCGAAGATTTTAAACAAGCTGTATAGATAAGGCCTAGCACAGAAAACAATTCAGGACAGCCAATCCCTAAATGGAATCACAAAGTCCAAAGAAAAGTCATCTTGAGATTTTCCATCACTTGGAGGCCTTGCAGATGATAACATTCCTCTGCTTCCCTTAAAATGATTAATCTTTGATTAAAATGTTTTCAAAGGTCAGAGGAAAGCTCAGTCTAGTAGGACCCTAACAGCTGCTCTGCCCTGAACTTGTACTTCTTGGAATTTAGTTTTTTTATCTGAAAATTGGAAAAGGGGACCCAGATGGACTTTGGTTCCTCCCAGATTTAGAATTTTATGATGCTAAATATTTTGCTTGTGAAACTTGTGAGGAACTTGTGCAGAATTCCCTAGTAACTAGGAGACCCCTGGAGATTCAGCTACAAATAGAGCTAAGGTCACAGGGGACTTGACTCAAGAGTTACATCTCTTTATAAATGGTAAAAATTAAGACTATTGTAGAGTTCTTACTCTGTTGAATTATAGTTAAAATACTTAGAACAGACTAGGCCATGTCTACTCCAACTGATCAATCCTGGACATTTATTTCCAAAAATTGCCCAAAACAATCAAAAGCTGGGTAGATGACATGATCTCTTTACAAAGAACAGAAAAGCAACAATAAAAGGGGAAAGTAAGCAATTTTGAATGAGTCAGATGAAAAAAAAATCATTTTCTTCTACATCTGTATTCTTCAAAGGACGTAATAGACTATACAAAGGAAAGCTTGGAAATAAACCCTGTTATTTCAAAAGATAATGTCCCATAATGATGATATTTCCTTAATTTAAAAGCAAGTGGAGATAATTCAAATGGAAAAAAATATGGTGTTGAAAGAAGAAACTATAGTTTCTATACAATAGATTCTCAGTAAGTATTGGTTGATTGACTTTCTTGGAACTCAAAAGAACCTTTCATATCCAGGTTTTCTTTCTACCTCTGTCTTAATTATTTGCTCATCTATTCCTTCAATAAACTTTTATTGAGCTTATGGAAATGAAATTCACCAAACGCTGAGAATACAAAAATAAACGTGATAGGTCCTGTCCTTGAGGAGCTCACAATTTAGCGAGCTAGTTGTCTGACCACCAAAAAGTAGTGGGTTTAATATGTACTAGGACTTAAGTACCGAGAAGGCAATGGCACCCCACTCCAGCACTCTTGCCTGGAGAATCCCATGGACGGTGGAGCCTGGTGGGCTGCAGTCCGGGGGGTCGCGAAGAGTCGGACATGACTGAGCGACTTCACGTTCACTTTTCACTTTCATGCATTGGAGAAGGAAATGGTACCCCACTCCAGTGTTCTTGCCTGGAGAATCCCAGGGACGGGGAAGCCTGGTGGGCTGCCGTCTATGGGGTCGCACAGAGTTGGACACGACTGAAGCGACTCAGCAGCAGCAGCAGGACTTAAGTAAGCTCAGAGGAATATTTTGTGGCACACTGACTCACATGAAGATAGCCTGGGATACACTTTACGGTAAACCTAACTTCTTGGTAAATGGGGACTCTCCCTCCAGTGTGAAAATAAATGTAAAAGGGACTTTCTGAGTCATCTCACAGTACAGCAAAAGCTCCAGAAGATGGGGTGTTACTATAGCACTGGCTTGGGAGACAAGACAACCTGGATTCTAGTCTGTGCTCTCCTCCTCAAGCGCGGGGCGACTGCAGGAAGGTGGATTGACCTTTCTGGATCCCACACTGCTCTCTGCAGAGCGGGAGGAGAGGTCCCCAGACTCTGCACTAGGCAGGCTGTGGTACCAGATGGTTGGATGGCATCACCGATTGGATGGGCGTGAGCTTGAGCAAGCTCCGATGATGGACAAGGAGGCCTGGCCTGCTGCAGTCCATGGGGTCGCAGAGTTGGCCACAACTGAGCGACTGAACTGACTGACAGAACTGATGGCCCATCTGACAGGTTATCTCGCCAAGCCTTATCTAGGAGAGTCTTTCCTGGGGACTCAAGACACTGCCCCTTGGTCTACCCCGGAGCTAACCGTCCGTTCTGTCCCCAGGCCGGCCCCTGGGGCGTCCTCCGCCAACCCCGCCGGCTCGGGAACCCGCGCCCGGGGGACCAGCTAAAAAAAAGAAAAAACCACTTGAAGGAAACGAAAACGGGTCTCTCTGAAACAAAGGTGCCCGCACTGGCGGGCGGCTGGGCCTCCGCCCGTAAACAGGGCGGGTCGCCTTCGGAGGCCGAGCGGGTCGGGCTTTCGAGGTAAGGGGCTGTTTCTCCTCATCTCTCCAGCGGCACCTGGCAAAACGTGTCGGGCGAGCCGTCAGGAGCGCGACCTCACCGAGCCAGGAGGCAGGGCGAGGACGGCTCGAGCCGGCCCTCGGAGGGCCAAGAGCAAGGCAAAGGAGCCCAGCCCGCTCTCCAGAACCACCCGCCTCCCGCCGCTCTGGGAGCGAAAGGAGCGCCGCGCCTCGCGCCGAAGCCGTTCAAGCGCGCGCGCTCGCGGGGAGGGCGGGGCGGGGCGGGGCGGGGGCACTATATCTCCCGGCGGAGGAGCACACGGACCGCGACTCGCAGCCCAAAACGCGCTGCCCTGGAGCCGGTTGCTTAGCTGGCGCTGCCGAGGCTGCTTTCCTCGCTCAATCAGAGAAGGGCGCTCTGATTGGCCAGCGCGACCCTGCAGTGGTTGGCCGGAAAGAGTCGAGGCGCCTGATTGGCCGCGCCGCACCTGCAATGCGTCAAGCCGCGGTGGGCGTGGAGGGCTTCCGCGTGAACGGCTGTGGCCGAGGGGCGGCCGGCCGCCGCGGGAGGGAGCGGCTCCGCCCGTGGCCGCCATCTTTACTAGGGGCGGCGCGGGCGCCCCGGGCTCGTCGGGGTTTCTTACGGCGCCCTCGGGCCGCTGGAGAAAGGCTCTGCGACAGAAGTGGGGGGCAGGGGAGAGGAGGAGGTTCTTTCCCCTTTTCCGTTGCGGCGGGCCGCCTCGTGTGTGCTCAGGTCCCAGGAGGCGGCGGGGGCAGAACTGGAGGGCTGCCGGGTCCCCTGCGTGCCGGGAGGGCGCTTTGACTCCGTTTCTAGGCGCGACAGGGAGACGTGCCCCTGGGCATCTTGCTCGCGCTGGAAGGCAGTTCTGGAAAGCTCTCCCGAATACGTCATGGTTCTTGCTCACGCGGAGCGCGGTCCCCGCCTGCAGGGAATGCGTTTTATTTATTTTTTATTTTTTAGAGCTGTAAATCCTAACAGCCGTCTTGGAAACTATTTACCGGCTCCAGAGACCGTGGCCTGCGGCAGCGAAACGAAGCTTGCCTGACATACACGCTGCAAGACTTTGAAAATTATTTTGATGGTACCAGTTTGGTTGCCTTTTTAGGCAACTGTTATGTTTGTGTATGCATCCGGCTTTCGTTCGTCTCTGATATCCACCCCTGCAAAAAAGAAGAAAAGGACCACTTTTTTTTTTTTTTTTTAAATTAATCTTTTACTGTAGCAAAAGTGGTCGTGGTTCAGGACCCCCTTCGGTGGATATGGGTGAAGAGAAAGAGCTATGTTCCCTGGGTGAATTAGAGCTAGAGAAACGGGAAAAGGTCACGGTCGTCTGCTTTAGTGGGAGTGATGTTTTGGCTGGCCTTTATCTGAGCCGTGTAGGTACAAACTCAGTGCGGCGTGGCTATCCAAAGGTGAATTCTGGAGTTGCCTCGTGGTGTGGGCGTTGCCATGGCTGCAGGGAGGGCGTTGGTGAATTGCAGGGCCCATAAACCCGAGGCCAGGCTGCTCCCTTGTGTGAAGTCCTAGTAGTAATTGACTACCCAGGTTTCTGTATCCAGGCTTTCACCTTTCCCATCCCTTTCCAAGATGCATTCATCACAGGCACACGTGGGTCTGTACTGATTCCAGTATTGACCAAGGCAGGCGCAGTCTTTGCCTTACAAGATTTTCTAATTAGAGGTTGCAGGTGGTAGGATGGGTTTGATACCATTTGCCATACAATTTGATTTGTAAGTTATTGTTTCTCTTACCTAATCATACTGATTTTGAACACTTCAGTCGCTCAGTCGTGTCCGACTCTTTGCGACCTCGTGAATCGCAGCACGCCAGGCCTCCCTGTCCATCACCATCTCCCGGAGTGCACTCAAACTCCGGTCCATCGAGTGGAACACTTAATCATTGGCTTTTACGCGTTTTCCCATAGGCCTCACTTTACCTTCTGCCTAAAGCTGACACTGCATTTTACTATGTGTTGGTATAATGCTAGAGTTCATGGACGCTGCAACAGAAAGACAACTGCAGTTTTGCATAATCTCCATGTAGCAAGAACCCCTCGTGCCGCTGTGGAACACACAGTAATTCGGTGTTCTTTAGCAGCTGCTGTGCTGGGAGTCAGCCGCTTTGCTTGCACTGTGAGATAGAGCAAAGGACGAAATCTTCCAGAACCTTGGTTTCTTCTGTAGTGTGAAGAGAACCAAGTCTGTCTCACAGTCCTTGTGAGCGTTGCATAAGCTAGAAATGTGCCAGGGCTTGGTAAAAATTGTAGAACTATTGACGATAATATTCATTTGCTAAAGCACTGGCGTGCCCATAATTGTCTGACCTTGTGATAGGAATATTTTCCTTCAATATTTTCTGCTTTGTGGGAAGAACAGATGGACAAACGCAGATCTAAAATAAACCTTAAATGGCCTGGTGTTTTTCTTAATTGAAGCATCGTATTAATATAGCCTTGTTAGCATGCAGTGCCAGATTTGAGGGCCCTTAGGGTGACTAGCTAGCTCATCAGTTTGCCTTGGTCTTTCCTGGTTTTAGCATCGAAGGCACATGTCCTAGAAAGCCCCATGTCCTAGAAAGCCCCTCTGTCCCAGGCAAACCGGACACTTGGTCACCCTTGGATTGTTTTCATTGCCACAAAATGGGAGGATGAACAGGATAGGAAATGAGTCCAACTGCGTACAGGCGATTAGATCCCCCTGCAGCTGGGGCTACTGGGCTCAAGCAAAGGGATGTCCTTGTGCCGAGATGAGTGTGGGGTGGGGCCTGAAACGTTGCATGTCCCAGTCAAACATGGTTTTATCCATTTTTATTGCTCCTCCTTCTCTCAGTCCCCACACAGAATTTACCTTTCATATTTTTGAAGTTTCTTACTCAATGCTAATCTTTATCTCTGATAATGAATGAAAGTCACTCAGTTGTGTCTGACTCTCTTCGACCCCATGGACTATGTATACAGTCCATGGAATTCTCCAGGCAAGAATACTGGAGTGGATAGCCTTTCCCTTCTCCAGGGGATCTTCCCAACCCAGGAATTGAACCAGGTCTCCTGCATTGCAGGCGGATTCTTTATGAACTGAGCTATGAGGGAAGCCCAATCTCTGGTAAAGGCTTTCCCAAATGGTTCGTCACTTGAGTGCAGAAGTTCTGGTCTATGCTGTGGACGTCTTTGCCAACCTTACGCAGCCCAATGCTGCTGCGCTTCACTTAGAGGCGAGCGAAGGTGGGTGTTCTGCTTTTCCACCCACATTCATGGACCTGAATCGCTGGAGAAGGAAATGGCAGCCCACTCCAGTGTTCTTGCCTGGAGAATCCTAGGGATGGGGGAGCCTGGTGGGCTGCCGTCTATGGGGTCGCACAGAGTTGGACACGACTGAAGCGACTTAGCCGCAGCAGCAGGCCGGGTTCAGAACCCTGCGCCCTCTCCCTCACCCACTGCAGTTCTCTTTCCAGTCTGCCCTCTTTCATTCTCTTTCACCTTTACATTCTTGCCATTATATGTCACCAGTATAGTTCAAGACTGTTTTCTAACTATTGCAAAAGTTGGTCTTTCGTCCCTGGTTCCGTCTTATGCCCAGTTGATGGAGTAGTGTTTCTGAAGCATACATATGGCTATATGGTTTTTGTCCTCAGCCCCCCGTGGCTTCCTTTGGCCTCTAGGATTAAGGCCAGTTTCCTTAGCAATTCCTTCAGGGTCTTATAATCTTGCCTTTCAGTCCCAATAATCTGCTGCTCTTTGCATCTCCTAAATTTCGGCCATACGAACTGTTCTTCAGTCTTTTGCCCCTCCATCTTTTATTCAGGTTGCTCTCTGGGCCTCGATTTCTGGTTTCCATCATCTCTGCCTAACAGAGTTCTGATCCCCTTAAAGATTTACTTCAAATACGAAGTTGGCTGATATAACTTCTCCTTCCGCTGGATCCCCTCAGTGCTTTATTTTACCTTCTCTGTTCTCACTGTCTGCTGTGAGTATTTGATTACTCATCCCATAAATGCTTTTCAAGCTCTTTTGTGAGTGTGGCCCTGTAGTGTGGCCTCTCAAGGCCCTGGGGATATAAAATAAAACGGATTTGAACCTTGGTTTTTAAAGGACTTAACATTTTAGGTTGGGAGGTAATGTGACCCTAAGTAACACTTTTTTTCAAGGTGAAAGAAAACAAGTATGGCATCCAGAAGGAGAGCTCACTCTGCTAGAGCTTTGTGGAGGAGGCGGCATCCGAGCCCGCCTGGTGGGTCAGCAACTGCTACGGATGTACGCTGGGAAGGCATTCCATACAGAGGGATTATGAGGAACAAAGCAACCAAGCTGAAAAGAGCAGGGGCTGTTGAGGAAGGAGAAGCTGTCTGTTACTAAGGGGCCTCGTGGGAGACAGGCTGGAGGCAGGGTGGTTAAGGCTAGATAGAGAATGGCCACACATTGCAGGCCAGAAGATAAGGCTCTCCTGTGTGCGTGGAATCCGTTGCAGAGTTTTGACAAGAGACTGGCCGAGTCAGAGGCGGGTTGGTAATTACATGGCAGCAAAGTGGGAGGTGAATTTTACAGAGAGACGCTGTAGACAGGAAAACGGTGAGAGCATCCTTACTTGCAGTATCTCGTTTATAGCACGTAAGAACCTTATTGTTCATTCCTTTTCACGAACAGAGAAATTGAGGTTAGAGAGGATAAATAAGTTGCCTGGCCTCAACCATGGTGACAGAGTTGGGAGTTGAACTCATTTACTGTATCCAGGAGTCGGTCCTCGCATTAGCCTTAAAGTGTTAGCAGTGAGATTAGAGAAAGTCCAGGAAATGATACTTATTCACTTATAGTACTTTATGTACCTTGAGGTGAAGAATAAAAAAGCAACAGATGTTAGTATGGTTGGGCTGAATTCTGGACTGTCTTCTCCAGTGTTGGTTCCAGCATGTACCTCCTACATGTTTTTCTATATGAAAGAGATAAGATCAGTAAGCAAAATGTGTTGCTCAAGTTTTAAAAAAACACATGACACCCAAATGGGGAAAGGGCAGCGATGCTAGCTGGCTTGGGCTTCCTACCTGAACTGAGAAACCTCACAGAGACAGCGCCGGCAGCATGGCTGGGGAGGCACCAGGTTAGGCTTCCAGATAGGACTCTTGATTGGGTGCGTTTCCTGAACGTGAACTAAAATTCTTCACGGGACTTGCCTGCGGGAGAAACCCTCTGGGCTAGTACCCGCTTAAAGATATTTGACGGATTTGGAGCACTGGAGGGGTGATCTTCCTACGCTCCCGTCACGTCAGCACCCCTCACCTCCACCACTGCAGGTGCTCAGTCCTGCCCGACTCTCTGCAGCCGCAGCCCACCAGGCTCCTCTGTCCACATGGGCTTTTTCAGGCAAGCAGAGGAGTGGGTTGCCATTTCTTCCTCCCCACCGTGATGCCCCTCCCTCCCCAGAAAACCTTGGTAGCATTAAGGAGGAAGCGCTTCAAGAACAGTTGCCCCTCAAGAACCGCTGGGTTAGTTTGTGTCCCCCTCGGTGCTGTCTTCCCAGTCACCAAAGATGGTAAAAAGAGGAGCAGGGAGCGGGACGTTTCGTTTATTCCAACCCCTTCTCTCCCACCTCTCCCTACCCTTTGCGCTTCTGGTTTTGTCAAAAATCCTTCAAACCTAGGAAAGGCTTTTCCTCTTCAGTAATTGTAGTATACATTTTAGGGGCTTCCCTGGTGACTCAGTGGTAAAAAGTCCTCCTTCGAGGAGGTGAGGGTTCGATGCCTGAGAGGCTCCCACATGCCTCGGGGCAGCTAAGCCCATGCAGACTACTGAGCCTGTGTTCCAGAGCCTGGGAGCCACGCCCGCTGAGCCCTGCACCCTAGATGCTGTGCTCTGCAGGAAAGGAAGCCACCGTAATGAGAAGCCCGCACGCTGCAGGCAGAGGGGAGCCCCTGCTTGCCACCAAGAGAAAGCCCGGAAGCTCTGAAGACCCAGCACGGCCAAGACAAACTAATAGAATTAAAAACAATTCTAGTATACGTTTTATAATACCCTGGCTGCCTTTCCCTCTTTGCGAATATTCTTGCCTGTTTGTGTGATTTTATCATTCGGATTAGATTATAAGCTCACTAAGAACTGAAAGTACCTTTAAAAAAACTCCTCTGCCTGCACCATTGTCCTGCACATGGTAGTCATCGGCCTTGATTCGTCATCTTTCTTCTTGTTTTTGCTGATTTTCCTAGTCAATACATCTCTGATGATAGCATTGAAAATTCAGGGATACTCTAGAAAAAGGTTATTCATTCAAAATTCATTCAACTCTTTATTAAATTCATTCTCTATGTCAGATCCCCCTGAGTGTGAATGCTGATTACTCCCTCCTGCGGTCATGGTTATTAATGGTTTCTGGGTCATCAACACCTTTGAGAGTCTAATAAAAGCCATAGACACCTCCCAGTAAAACATATGAAATAATTCTGCAGCTCCTGTCAGAGTCCAGACTTTCAGACTGGAAGTCTGAAAATTCTGCTCAGTGTGATAAGCTTAGACTTTGCCACTGTGTGATAACATAGGATGTGCGTGTGTAGGCATTCATGGGTAGTTTAGTTGGCTAAATGTATAAGTAGCACTAAGGGAACTATTTTCAATACTTGAATTGTTGCTTTTTAATCATAAGTCTTTAAAGCAAAAGATGGCTATCTTTTGCTACTGAAATTTGGGAGGCAAAATACATGATAGCATCATTTTTTTCATTAAGGTAAAAGTTCTGATTTGTCGCTGGTACAAGCATTTTTCAAATTATAATATGCCATATTGGTAAACCTAGTCTTTGAAGTTTTTAAGGTCTGGTCTCTTGTTTTAAATTTTGTGTAACCCGAAATATATATAATTAAAGTCAGGTAAGCACTGGAGTGCATAAATGACATATTTCACAGAGCATTTTTTTGCATGAGATTAGTACAATTGATGTTTTGATCAATGTCTGTTTATTATCTCCAAGAAATATTTTCGCTGAAGAGAATGAGGAGTGATTGCATGAGTCATTTGCAGAGCAGTTACCGGTGGGTTTTTGATGTTCCCTTGTGCTGCTCTTCCCAATTAGCATCAGGTTTGCTAAATTTTGTTACAGAAAGACTGATAAAGAGAAAGTCTGTCCTCTGGAACCTGAAATCTATGAATCTGTGTAAAACTCGCATGTGTAAAGGGTGCAAGGGCACACAAGCGTCACTTGAGAAATTCTCTGTGTGGATTATCAATGGAGGTATAACTGGATACCAAGCCAAGTTTACAAACATCTACAGCTCTGCTTCTACCTGAAAACCTGTTGCAGTGATTATTATTTCAGCAAGACAAGGATGTTGAGATTTCCCAAAAGGATGCAATTTCAAGTGGCCTTTAGGAATCCAGTACGACAGATTTCTTGACCGCTGGATGAAGTCTATTTTAAATGGTAACATGATCTAATTACAACGTGAAGAACCTTCTACCCATCAGAAGGGTCCATAGCGGGCGCAAACATCGTCAGTGTCGTCAGTGAATGCTCCTGAGGTTTTCCGTGGGCACAGCCTTCTGAAAGCACTGAACTCGCAGAGAGTGACCCACGGCTCTGCCCTGCTTCTCGCAGCTAAACCGTAACTCGCATGCAGGCAGGGCCCATGGTTTCCTTTCTTTCTTTAGTTAATTCATGTTTGCTGACACCCTCAACACTTACAACAGTCTGGCATATAATAGTTGCTAAATAAATAAAGGTTGACCATCTGAATCAACAACTATTAAAATACTTGGAGAGAAAGAAAAGAAAAATTCTGCTTTGTAATGTAACTTTCAAAAGGGAAGATGCTACATATGTTCTTCTAAAACATCCTTATTATGTGATATTTGATTAATGTAAAATAGTGCATAGCAGAGGTAAACTTTCAAGCGCATTAAAATAAGCCCCAGCGAGCGCACTGCCTGCTCAGACAGCTAGAAGGTCACCAGTAGCATCCTCCTGCCTCCCCTCAGGCCAAACTGCAGTCTCAGTCCAGGGGCATTTTACCTTTAAGATGTATGAATCATAAATAAGGATTTACAGAAGACAAAATCTATGTAACTCTTTGGTAAGAATTACACATGTTAATAATCATATGGAAAATCATTTATTACCAGACTCTGAATTCCTTAACACGTAGTAAGCAGGGTTATTTGTACGTGCTAAATCCTGGGGACACCAGAATAGGCTACCTGTGCACTCAGGGAAGGCACATATTAGAGTTCTTTTTTTTTTTCATCTTGCTTTTCCTCCCCTCTTTTGGTGTAAAATAATTTTTGAAATGTCATTTTTGGGGGGAAATTGCTTTTCTATTTGTTGCGTATGTTTTCTATTTCATACTCTCAAAATTGTCTTTAATTATTTGGGGTGTCTTTTTACATACCATCTTAGTGAAACTTTCTGTGAATTGTCTGTGAAGGGATTTTAAGTTATAACACTGGCTATTGGTAAAGATTTGCTAAAGCAGAACATAGACATGAAGATGCAAGCCGCAAACAGAGTGACATTATAGCTATACTTATCAAATAAGAATTCCTCTACAAAGGCCTGCCAGGAGCATCTTTTTCTACAGTACATAGAATATGTATTATGTCTAGTATCATAAACTCAAATTCCAGAGAGATATAGTATTGTCAGTGAATAGGCCTTTTTTCCAGGACAACTTTGCCCTTCCCATTAATCTTTCTACTTCTGGTTTCCACTGTGGTTCTACATGAAGCCATCAAAGAAGTTGTCTTTCTGATTTCTTTCTTTTAATTTTTTATTTTGACATAATTTCAGACTTACAGAAAAGTTCCATGAGTAGTGCAAAGAATCCTCCTTTACCCTTTATTTCCCGAATGTTAACATTTGCCACATTGGCCCATTCGTATATGCTCTCTTGTGTTCACTCTTTCTTGCGGCAGACATAATAACTTTGTCCCTAAACGCTTCAGTGTATAATTCCGAAACTAAGGTCATTCTATCACGTAACTACAGTGCAATGATCAAAATCAGAAAGAGGACGTAGTGCCGTACTCGGTCGACAGTCTTCTCCCAGCACCCGCAGGCTGTCCCGGTGCAGGCGGGCACAGCAAAGTCAAGTCCCGGGTTGGCGCTGTGTTCGGGCGCCGCGTCTCTATTCTCGTGTAACCGGAAGCCCCTCCTCAGTCTGTTTTTCATGACATTGATTAATTTACAGATTTCTAGCCAATCAATATGCTGAGAATTTTTAAGGAAATAAGTATATTTAAAGAAGCTGTCACTGTCAGGATATCTAGAAGCAAGTGTCGGCACTAATTATTTTATGTCACATTCATTAAAAGGGCTTTCCTGGTGGCTCAGACGGTAAAGACTCTGCCTGCAATGCGGGAGACCTGGGTTCAGTTCCTGGGCCGGGAAGATCCCCTGGAGAAGGGCATGGCAATCCACTCCAGCATTCTGGCCTGGACAGTCCCATGGACAGAGGCGCCTACTGTCCATGGGGTTGCAGAGTGGGACACGACTGAGCGACTTCACTTCACATTCACTGAAAAATTATGAATAATGACTTCCGTGCTGGTCCAGTGGTTGAGGATCTGCCCTGCAATGCAGGCGACATGGGTTTGATCTCTGGTCGAGGAGCTAAGACCCCACAGGCCTCAGAGCAACTGAGCCCACACCCTGCCACTGCTGCACCTGCGCCCCAGCAAAAGACGGCACACGACGCGAGGAAGACGCCCAGGGCTGCCGCCGAGACCCCACACAGCCAAAGAAACAAACAAAATTTAAGAAAATCATGCCAGAGACGGGAGAGCGAAAGATGAGAAAAAGCAATTTAAAATTCTCTCTCTGCGGACCTTGGGCAAAGCACTGAAATCTGGACTCTGGTTTCCTTATATGGAGAAAGGCAAGACTTGAATGGGTGAGGGTAAGATTCCTTCTGGCCCTAGTATTTTGTGATCCGTTATGAACTAGTAGAATGCATCCGCTTGTTAACAGTTCCCTTGCTTCTTAATTTACAAAGTTAATCTGATGGATACCCTTAATACTGTTACTAGCCACACACTGCTGATGATATGCAGTACATATTTCCAGGCAACCAGAGTTCATACATTTCTAAGACTAGCACTATGAAATCTAGGCCTGCCATCTTATGGATCCTAAACGGTACTACCAAAATCCAGGGTAGTTAGTGTCAGGAGATGATTTTCGAACTAATCAAGAGAATCGCTACTGATGTATATGTAGCTTGCTTCCAAAGGAGCTTAAACAGTATTTTGAAATTTATGTTCTTTGATAATTCTTAATTTAGCTTTCTAGGAAAGAATCCAAGTAAATCTTAGAACTTCCTGCCTCCAGTTTTTTTGACTTCTCCATCTATTTTATATTTTATTCATTTGGTTTTGGCTGTGCTGGGTCTTCACTTGCGGCAAGCAGGCACTGCTCTTCACTGCAGTGAGCGGGCTTCTCATCACGGTCGGGGGCTTCTCTTGCTGTGGCGCACAGGCTCCAGGTGCTTGCGCTCAGTAGCCAAGGTGCACGGGTTTAGTTGCTCCGTGGCAATGCGGAATCTTCCCAGACCAGGGATCGAGCCCATGTCCCCCGCACTGGCAAGCAGATTCTTGCCAATTTTAATTGTTTATTGATCCCAATAATTATTTTCTGGGCAGCATTTAATTTCATTTTCAAAGTTTAATTTTCCTAAATAGCTATACCTTTGCTTTTGAAATTGTTTGGAACAAGAGAATGGCTCTTTGAAGTGGTTGTGGGCAAGTGCTGGGATGCATATTTCATGAAAGCTGTGATCACCTACTCATCCATGGTTTTAAAGTGTAACAGGCTTCCTGCTTCCTCTTTATATAGCTATAAATTGTGAGCATTGATGGTTTCCCACTGCAACGAGGGTGAGCGTCGGTGCAATTCACTGCTTCCGTCTCCTCCTGGTATTTATCTTCCGTCATGTAAAGGATCCAAAACACAGAACTTTTGTCCACAGTGAACATGGGAGAGTTAGTAGGGAACAATTTTCAACTCTTTCAAAGCTGTAACTTTAAAATATTGCAAATAAAACGACCAAGGAAAAGAGACTCTGCTTCCTAAGTAAATTATAGACTTTATGTCTAATTGAATTTTGTTTTGTCCCAAACAGACCCAAATAAAACTGTTATGCCCCCCCTTCCCACTCATAATTTGAGACACTGAAACAGAGATCTAAGGATTGCTTTTGAAGACCATCCTGAAATTTTACGTGGGGCAAGAGTGGTAATTGTCTTGTTCAAGGTCGCCACTTCCATGAAGCTTTGTAAACCATGCTCTATTTGCCACTGGTTTTCACTTTATTTTCAATATCCCTCAGTATCTGTGGAGCTTCTAATCCCTTTCAAGTTGAAACGTGATTATTATGGTGCAGTAGACGGCGGTGTTTGGACGTGGCTGACAGTGTAAGCACTTGCTATAACCACTTGTCATCGGTCACTTCAGTTCAGTTCAGTGCAGTTCAGTCGCTCAGCTGTGTCCGACTCTCTGCAACCCCATGAATCGCAGCACGCCAGGCCTCGCTGTCCATCACCATCTCCCGGAGTTCACTCAGACTCACGTCCATCGAGTCGGTGATGCCATCCAGCCATCTCATCCTCTGTCGTCCCCTTCTCCTCCTGCCCCCAATCCCTCCCAGCATCAGTGTCTTTTCCAATGAGTCAACTCTTTGCATGAGGTGGCCAAAGAACTGGAGTTTCAGCTTTAGCATCATTCCTTCCAAAGAAATCCCAGGACTGATCTCCTTTAGCATGGACTGGTTGGATCTCCTTGCAGTCCAAGGGACTCTCAAGGGTCTTCTCCAACAGCACAGTTCAAAAGCAGCAATTCTTCGGTGCTCAGCCTTCTTCACAGTCCAACCCTCACATCCATACATGACCACTGGAAAAACTATAGCCTTGACTAGACGGACCTTAGT
>SJYR01004219.1:102186-116034 GCA_006410655.1 Kobus ellipsiprymnus | reverse complement strand
AAATAGAGGGCTTTGCTGGTGGCCCGGTGGTGAAGAGTCCGCCCTCCAACGCAGGAGACGCGGGCTTGATCCCCGGTCCGAGAAGATCCCTAGGGCCGCGGAGCACCGAGGCCTGTGTGCTGCAACGACCGGGCCTGGAACCGCAACCACCGAGCCTACCGCCGCAGCTGCCGAAGCCCGTGCGCCCTGGGGCCTGCGCTCTGCGACCAGAGGCCCCGCAAAGGGAAGCCTGCCAAGCGCAGCTGGCATGTGCCTCCCGCGCTGCCCCCTGCTCGCTGCAACTGGAGGAAAGCCCGAGCAGCAAAGAAGACCCAGCACAGCCAAAAACAAAAAATAAATATAGTTTTAAAATAAATAAAAATTAAAAATACATTTAAAATAATATAACAAATAAATTCCAAGGTTTTGTGACTTGGGAGGCTTCCTTAACTTTTCCGGTGTGTGTGTGTGTGTTTAATAATTTTATTTACAGGAATAGTTAAGGAAGAGGAAGAGGAAAAGTTCAGGAAGACCCCCAAGTCACAAAGCCTTGGAATTTCCCTGGGAGGGGGGTGTAGGTAATGTCCCAGGACGTGGGGACAGGCTTGGTAAAAATGAACGCTCTGAGGTTTGTGAGGACCTGGCTGAGTGTACCACAGTTTGGAGGCAGCGGAGAGGCTGGGCCAGAAAAGATTTGAGCGGCGTCTGTGCCTAAGAGCTTCACTTGCGTAAGAGTCGGAAAAGAGCCTAATGCCTCAGACTCCAGACCCTCATGCTAATCACTGGCCTGACAGAGCCACTCTCTCATCTCCGTCGTTTCAGGTTACTTACCCCATAAAGGAGCGCTGCCAGCGTAGGCGGTCACAGCCGGTAACTCTGAGCTCTGTCATCCGGGGAGTTCGAAAGCACAGTGTCCTAGATCCTGACTGGAGAAGACTCAGTGAGTGAGACAGAGCCGGTTCCTGTTCACCTAATGTCTACCCTCCTCCCCTTTCTTCTCAGCTCTTGGCAGTGGCTGGGGTCACGCGACAGGTTCTGGCCGACAGACGGTGAGTCGATGGGCCAGGAGTCACCCTGACGGGCTTCACCTGCACGTCAACGTCAAGAGGCCTCATCTCCACGGTGGAGCCACCGGAGAGAAACACCCCGTGTCCCTGAGCCCTGGTGAACAAGAGACATCCCGGAGGACACTCAGAGCTGGAAGAAAACCTCTCAGGGTGGACTCACTGACCGTCCAGCTTGTGTCTGTTTCTGCACCACGGTCTGGCCAGTGCTGACCAGTACAGCCAGACTTCTGCCTGCCAGAAACCAGTTTTACAAACACACATTATCCGTGATCCTGGGGCAGTGGCCCACTGACCACACTTTGTGATGAGTGACCACACGGACCTATCGTGATAGCGTAAGTCACATGGGTGCCTTAGACTCCTCCTCAACACCCAGAATGTTAGATCTTCCATAAAGGAGGTTTGGTTAGCAAAGGGTGCACCCTTTGAACTGTTAATAATGTATGTCATTGAAGGAAGCATGATTCGTTGGAGTGATTAATGTATTGGTCACAGTTTGTTGAGCATTTACTATGTGCCAGACAAAGTAGATAGGATTGTACACAGGCAGAAAGTGGTACGGTAGGATTTGAGCCCAGTTCTGATTCCAAACATTTGCTTTGACTCTTATGCTCATAATTTGCAAACTCTACTCCCCTAATGATTTCGAGCTAGGGTCCTGTGATTGAGGGTGACTTTAGTGACACTTTGTGGATTGCAGCTCAGACGGTAAAGAATCTGCCTGCAATGCAGGAGACCTGAGTTGGATCCCTGGGTCGGGAAGACCCCCTAGAGGAGGGCGTGGCAACCCCCTCCAGTATTCTCTCCTGGAGAATCCCGTGGACGGAGGAGCCTGGTGGGCTGCAGTCCGTAGGATTGCAGAGTCGGCATGAGCCAGTGGCTTGACTTTCTTCAGAGTCCTCATCAGAATGACTGGCAAATGTCGTGGTAACACTCAGTGTTGTGCGACATTAAATAATACACATTTTCTTAAACCTTCTTTGTGATTTTCAGCTAAGCATTTTCCAGGCTTTGAAGACAGTTATCTAGCATCCTTTCAATTTCCCTAATGGTAAATTAAGGTTTTTGATTCCTGAGAGCTGGATAGGAAGTTTGCTGTGGGGTTACAATTCCTTCTGTGGGGATCCCAGACTCTAATGAACTTGTGTATCAATAAACCAAACTGAGAGCAAAAAATTCCTGGATCCCTAACAGGTCTCTATGCATTGATCATATGTCAAAAAGTCCCCAAAATAGTCTCCACAGAGAAAGAAAAATAAGAAATGATTTCACTTATACATGGAATCTGAACAAACCAAACCCAAAGAAAGAGAGTAGAGCAGTGTCTGCCAGGAACTGGGGCGTTGTTAGGGGATGGGGGGGGAGGGCGAGATGCTGATGAAAGCGTGCAACCTCCCAGTCGCAAATATGAATGCGTTCCAGGACTGCTGTGCAGCATGGAGACTGTGGTCTAGTGCACAGCCCTGTATTTCTAGGCTTCCCTGGTGGCTCAGCTGGTAAAGTATCTGCCTATGATGCAGAAGACCTGAGTTCCACTCCTGGATTGGGAAGGTCCCCTGGAGAAGGGAATGGCAACCCACTCCAGCATGCTTGCCCAGAGAATTCCATGGATAGATGATGAGGTCACAAAGAGTTGGACGTGACTGAGTGACTCACACGCACATTGTATATTTGAAAGTTACTAAGAGGTAAGATCATGGGATCTGGTCCCATCACTTCATGGGATATAGATGGGGAAACAGTGGAACCAGTGTCAGACTTTATTTTTGGGGGCTCCAAAATCACTGCAGATGGTGACTGCAGCCATGAAATTAAAAGATGCTTACTCCTTGGAAGGAAAGTTATGACCAACCTAGATAGCATATTCAAAAGCAGAGACATTACTTTGCCAACAAAGGTCCATCTAATCAAGGCTATGGTTTTTCCAGTGGTCATGTATGGATGTGAGAGTTGGACTGTGAAGAAGGCTGAGCACTGAAGAATTGATGCTTTTGAACTGTGCTGTTGGAGAAGACTCTTGAGAGTCCCTTGGACTGCAAGGAGATCCAACCAGTCCATTCTGAAGGAGGTCAGCCCTGGGATTTCTTTGGAAGGAATGATGCTAAAGCTGAAACCCCAGTACTTTGGCCACCTCATGCGAAGAGTTGACTCATTGGAAAAGACTCTGATGCTGGGAGGGATTGGGGGCAGGAGGAGAAGGGGACGACCGAGGATGAGATGGCTGGATGTATCACCAACTCAATAGACGTGAGTCTGAGTGAACTCCGGGAGTTGGTGATGGACAGGGAGGCCTGGTGTGCTGCAATTCATGGGGTCGCAAAGAGTCGGACACGCCTGAGTGACTGAACTGAACTGGACTGACTGAAGACGGTAGGTCTTAAATGTCCTTATCATAAACACACACACACACAAATGGTAATTATGTGAGATGATTAACCTTACTGTGACAAATATTTTGCAATATAAATGTGTATCAGTAGTCTTACCTGGAAAAATCCCATGGACAGAGGACCCTGGTAGGCTACAGTCCATGGGGTTGCAAAGAGTCGGACATGACTGAGCAACTTCACTTCTCTTCCTATTATCATATTATACACCTTAAACTTATACATGTTATATGTCAATTATCTTTTTTATTGATCTCATTTATTTTGGCTGGGTTGGGTCTTTGCTGCTGAGAGTGGGCTTTCTCTAGTTGTGGTGAGCGGGGGCTCCTCTCTAGCCGGGGCTTCTCGTGGCAGGGGCTTCTTGCTGCAGAAGCATGCGCTCTGTGGCGCCCGGGCTCAGTAGCTGTGGCACCCGGGCTTAGCTGCCCTGTGGCCAGCGGAATCTTCCCAGTCCAGGGATCGAACCTGTGTCCTCTGCATTGGCAGATATATTGTTAACCACTGGACCACCAGGGCAGTCCAATTATCTTTTAATAAAGCTGAAAAAGGCCTCCAGATGAGCAGTCCGTATAGTTTATCCTCTCTTGATTCTCAACAGCTCAGTGTTCTCATCTGCTTAAAAGTAGCACCACCGTCTCTCCTTGTGATGCCAGACTTAAGGCTTCTCCCAGGCCATGTCGTTTTGCGTTTTGCTCCTTCTCCTGGGCAGGTGCCAGGACGACCTGACTCGTGGATGCACGGAGAACAGCCGCAGCCACTCGGAACCAGAGCTCAGCTAGTCAGTGGCCGGCAAAGCAGGAAGTGGGTCTGTTTAAGCAACAACAACAGCAGCAGCAAAAAATACCTTGAATGTCTTCTCAGTGAAAAAAAACTGTTGTCCCATCACACCACTGATGTGCTTTTTAAACTCGGTTAAATGTCAGATCAACGGATAGGGTCCAATGCTGCCAAGCATTCTAAGGGAATCTTCTTATCAATAGAGAACCTTGTTGCAAATTCATTGTCTACAGTTGTTGGTGCTCTTGTTAGAAACTTTGACTAAAAGGCCCTCTGGGTTTATTTTTCCCTTAACTTCGCTTCAGGAACGGGTAGCATGCAGGGAGGAGTTACCATGGGATACCACGCCAGGGAAAATTATTTACCCTGCTATTGCTACAAAACTTGGCTAGGTTGATATAATTTAATGCCGACTCCCAGAGGAATTAAAAATTAGAAGAATGATTTAGTGCTGGCTGATTTTATTTTCTAGGTCTCCAAAATCACTGCAGACGGTGACTGCAGCCATGAAATTAAAAGATGCTTGTTCCTCAGAAGGAAAGCTATGACAACCTAGACAGCCTGTTAAAATGCAGAGAGAACACTTTGCTGACAGAGACCCATATAGTCAAACCTGTGGTTTTTCCAATAATAATGTACGAATGTGAAAATTGGACCATGAAGAGGGCTGAGTGCTGAAGAACTGATGCTTTCAAATTGTGCTGGAGAAGACCCTTGAGAGTCCCTTTGACTGCAAGGAGATCAAACCAGTCAATCCTAAAGGAGATCAGTCATGAATATTCATTGGAAGGCCTGATGCAAGGCTGACACACCAATTCTTTGGCCACCTGATGTGAAGAGCCAACTCACTGGAAAAGACCCTGACGCTGGGAAAGACTGAGGGCAGGAGGAGAAGGGGACAACAGAGGATGAGATGGTTGAATGGCATCATTGACTCAATGGACACGAGTTTGAGCAAACTCCAGGAGATAGTGAAGGACAGGAAAGCCTGGCATGCTGCAGTCCATGGGATCGAAAAGAGTTGGATACAACTTAGCAACGGAACAGCAACATGAAATACCAGGGCTTCTCAGGCAGCACTAAGGCTAAAGAATCCACCGGCCAATGCAGAAGACGGAAGAGATGTGGGTTTGATCCCTGGGTTGGGAATATGCCCTGGAGAAGGAAATGGCCACCCACTCCAGTACTCTTGCCTGGAAAATCCCATGGCCAGAGGAGCCTGGCAAGCTACAGTTCACGGGGTCGCGAAGAGTCAGACACGACTGAGCGACTAACATGAAATATCTCTAAGTATGATTTGCTCAAGTTCCATTTTCAAACAAATGGTTGTGGAAGAAAATTACTCCTGCTGCTCTAAAGGGTCCCATCCCGGAGCCCACATCTTGCCTGCCATGAGAAGCCACAGAGGCAGGAGTTTATCCCGGGTGGAAAGTTCACTGAACATGCTGTGCTGACTATTTGAAAATTACTTGTTCCAAAAGCCCTTCAGAAACCAGTAATTCTGTTAGCTTGGCTTCTGGAACGGTTTCCTACCTGCAGTAAAACGTAATTACAACTGTCAGCCAGCAAATAATTGCTCCAGTGTCTAAATGAATGGCGAGTCTTCTCTGGAAGGAATAACTGTTCCTCAGTGAGTCAGCTCAGCCCGTGTTGCTGATGACCTGGGCCATCTGCCTGAACCAATGAGGAGAGAGGAAAGGGCTGAGGGAGCTCTAATTGGTGGAGACAAGGCAGGATGGGGACTCTCCAAAGCCTATGAAATGCCAGGCGTTTGTGAGCCCAAAGCTCTTCATGAAGACACCCGAGGCAGCTTTCAGGTCAAGGACTTGCTCACAGACAGGGAAACCGAGTCCCATAAAACTGAGCTCCCTTACAGAGTTTATGATTAACCCCTCCATTCCAAACCTCAGTCCCTTTCCTGTCCCCTCTGACCTCAGCCCTTTGCCAACCAAACACTTCATCAGAGTCAGATGACGAAGATTGCTGTGGTCGCTAATGCTAACATAGTAAAATCGCTGATATATAGATCACTTCGAACAGAAAGACTGAGATGAGCTCACGGATGCCTGAGCCACGGATCATCTGGCCAGAGAATCGCAGAGACATCCTGACTCCCGAAACGACGGTTAGGCGATGTCACAGAAATGTCACAAGAAGATGATTAATTCCAGGTTCTTTGTTCTTCCCCTTGAAAACAGTCCTAACTCAGAGGCCAAGATGGAGTGGATCTGAGATTGATTTCCTACTCCCTTGCTGGGAGGTGGTTTAGTCGCTCAGTTGTGTCCGACTCTTTGTGACCCCCTGGACTGTAGCCCACCAGACTCCTCTGTCCATGGGATTTTCCGGACAAGAATACTGGAGTGGGTTGATATTTCCTTATCCAGGGGATCTTCCTAACCCAGGGATCAAACCTGGATCCCCTACCTTGCAGGCAGACTCTTTACTGACTGAGCCACCGGAAGCCTTGCTGCAGAGAAATGCTGATGTTGCTGTCACACCTGCTGTCGGGGTCCGGCTTCCTGTGCTGTGGGCCTCGCTCTAGAACAGCATCCAAAATTGCTGTCGCTCTGGCCGCCCCCTCCCATCCTTTGCCGGCGCTCACTGCATTTTCAAGGGAGTCCAGCAGACAGGAGTCTTCCTAACCCAGGGATCAAACCTGGATCCCCTACCTTGCAGGCGGACTCTTTACTGACTGAGCCACCGGAAGCCTTGCTGCAGAAAAATGCTGATGTTGCTGCCACACCTGCTGTCGGGGTCCGGCTTCCTGTGCTGTGGGCCTTGCTCTAGAACAGCATCCAAAACTGCTGTCGCTGTGGCCGCCCCCTCCCATCCTTTGCCGGCGCTCACTGCATTTTCAAGGGAGTCCAGCAGACAGGAGTCCCTGTGCCCATATCTGGGTGATGATGGCAGGGGCTATCCAAGACCGTTTCCAGAGGAAAGGAATGGAAAGGTTTGGCAAGGGCAGGGGGTGACTTTGTGAAAGGAAAACTTCCAGTCGTTTGGAACTGGGCTTTTCTGATCGTCCTCAGAGGTCCAGGCGCTCAGGAGTCCTGAGGCACCGCACTTTCACTTCCCGAGCAGCCAGCCCCCCGACGTCACCGTCAGCTGGCCCACGGGGATTCGGCACCTGTCCTCTGGACTGGGGGTAGATCAGGGTGCAGGCCCGGCTCTCGGATCTTCCAGGCGTCTGTTTCGTCACAGGTGCGACGAGAAGAGCTGTGATGGCCGGGGGCTCCTACTTGGAATTTCTCTAGATTGGGGGCAGAGTTGGGCGGTGTGGTCTGAACACTGATGGGCTGCTGTGGGAAGCCAGCTTTGGGGCTGAGGGTGTTTCAGGGAGTCCTGGGACTTCCCGATGGTCCAGAGGCTAAGGGTCCGCACTCCCAATGCTGGGGGTCCAGGTTCCCTCTCTCTCAAGGAACTCGGTCTCGCCTGTCACAACTAAGAGTCCTCACCCCACAACTACTTGCCTGAAGTAAGACCTGCCGCAGCCACATACAGAAATGCTTGTTAAAAAATAAATAAAAATAAAGAGCTCAAACTTCCCTGGTGGTACAGTGGGTGAGATGTGTTTCAGGGAGTCCTGGGACTTCCCGATGGTCCAGAGGCTAAGGGTCCGCACTCCCAATGCTGGGGGTCCAGGTTCCCCCTCTCTCAAGGAACTAGGTCTCGCCTGTCACAACAAAGAGTCCTCACGCCACAACTACTTGCCTGAAGTAAGACCTGCCGCAGCCACATACAGAAATGCTTGTTAAAAAATAAATAAATAAAAATAAAGAGCTCAAACTTCCCTGGTGGTACAGTGGGTGAGGCTCTGCCTGCCAATGCCGGGGACGTGAGTTTGATCCCTGGTCTGGGAGGATCCCACCCGCCACAGAGCACCTGGGCCTGTGAGTCACGGCCGCTGACCCTGCTCTAGAGCCGGGGAACCCCACCTCCTGGGCCCGCGAGCCCGACTACTGGAGCCTGTGCTCCCGGAGCCTCCCGGGGCCGGCGCTCCACAGCAAGAGGAGACGCCCTGAGAAGCCGGAACCGCAACCCGGGAAAGCCTGCGCACAGCAGCCGAGACCCAGAGCCGCCAAGTCAGTAAAGAAATGCGTTTAAAACAACGAATAGATGAAAGCCAGGGGCCCCAAAGAGCAGAGAGGCGCCCTGGGGAGGGGCGGGGAACCCCGAAGCTGCTGTCCAGTGGGGGGGCCCGGGGGGAGCGGCTCGCGCAGCTCTGTGCCTGAGGCTGGGGCCCCGCTCCGCTGCCGGCGGCCTCGCCCAGCCGCGGCTCTCCCCGCTGTCCCCGGCAGGGGCGGGCGCTGGGCCCCAGGGCCGCTAGGAGGCTCGGGCCGCCTCTGCGCCGCCGCAGTGACTCCTAGCCGGGCCGCTCCCCGCTGCCTGCATCAGCAGCAGCGCGGTTCCTCCGCTGTGCACCACCGCCGGCTTTTTGTTCTCTGCAGCCCTAGTTTAATATTAATACTGACTCATAACATTAAACGCCTGACCTAACTGCGGACCGTTTCTCCTTAGAGACCAGCAGTAATGGTTTAGAATGTGTTGCTAGGAAGACGTTAATTCTTTCCTGAATAATTGTGCCTGGGGTGAGTTGCATAGGTTACAGTAATTAAGGAAATGCCTGCGTTACTGAGTTACTAATTGTTAACGCAAAGTGTACTTTCCCTCTCTGTACTGTAGGCTGACTTTGTCATCCTATCCCTGAAAAATGTTAATAGAAAGATGTATATTTAATAAGCACCTATTAAGGATGTCATTTGATTTTTTGTTCGCCGCTTTAAACCGCTTTCAACGCCAGTGCTTTTCTAAATTACAATTTTTGAGGCAAAGACTAGGGACATAGTTCACCTATTTTTTGCAAAGTACTTTGTTCACAACACTTTGCAGGCAAAATTTAACCTTATGAAGCTCCCATCCCCCCATCAGATATTTTGTGTCGAATGGAACCTTCCATTTGTTCTGTAGGTGTTCAAGTGGGCTCTCTGCAGAGCCCTTGGTCCGCCACCTAACTGTAGACACTCAGCATAAACACTTGACTATTTTCGCTTTTGTTTACCTTGGAGAGCTCTCTCATTCTCAAGGTTGAGCCCTTGGAGAGCCCATCTTTTTTCAAGGTTTTCAGCTCCATGCGGACGCCCCCGTCCTGTAGGCCCGGGGCCCACATCCCACCCAGGCCTCCTGTCCTCTGAAACTAAGCTTCACCTCCTGGCTGGTCTTGGTCTGGGATGCTGTGTCTTTGTCCCTGAACTGTGGTGGGGCGGGGGAATGGGGGTGGGGATGGGTGTGGGGAGAGACAGGGGCTGAGTTCTAGGTAGGAAAGCAGCTAATTAGGAATAAAAGGGATGTGGTGGAGCCACTGAGTGGCTCCTGGGGGATGGGGGATGGGGGAGAATTAAGGACGGTGACCCTCGTGTTCCCCTGATGGTCAGTGGAGTGGCGTTAGTGAGCAGAACGGACCGGAAGGACAGTGAAGTCAGGGGGTCAGCCCAGAGGCTGCCTGACTATTGCAAGTATAACTTGATGAGAGTATCGATTAAAATGACAGGCCATTTCCACCCTATGGTCATGGACCCTTTGAGAATATAACAAAAACCGTGGGTGACTCCCAGAAAAATATTCACACGTGTACCAAGTGTGATGTGTGACCTTGGAGGGCTGGTTCGTGGATTCCAGCAGGTGACGTGGGATCCCCAAAGAATACAGGAATGCTTGCAGTGTAATTGGTCAGAGTCAGTAGGGAGACTCTGGGAAAGAAGGAAACACACTTTCAGACAACAGGACAGGTGAGTGAGGTGTGCTTGGGACCCTGGACACCTCTCTGGGGCTGTAAGGAAAGGCCAGGCAGCCTGGCTGGAGGCGAAGACCTGAGTCATTTGATTCGATTGCAGAGAGTTTACATTTTAAGAATGAACGGGTTCCCTGAATTAACAATAAGCAGAAGGCAATCGAGTATTTCCCAGTATAAATGCTAGAGGCAGTATTTATGCAGATGATCCTCCTAGAGGAGTTTGCAATCGCTGTGAGAAAAGCTACGCACAAAGAAACAGACAGAGTGAGTCCTTGAGTAAGCGCGGTCATTCATGTTCATTATGGAGCTTAAAAGTCAAATGTAAGACGGAGGCTAACGATCAGGATAAAAGCTGACCATCTAAAGTCACAGTCACTAAGACAAGCTCAAGGCGAGCAGGTGCGTCAAGGCTCTCAGGCTGTCAACGCTGCTCTCCCAGCGTCTGCAAGGGGAGGGCTGGCAGGCCAGCGCGGCAGGCCTCTGCCGTCCCGGCTTCTCTGCCGACGTCACCTCCAGCTGCTGGGGCAGCAGCCTCTGACCCTGTCTCCTGCAGTCCAGGTGGGGGCATTTTGGGGACTGATCTCTTGGGAGCAGACGTGTAGCAGCCAGCTGCTCTCCCGGCAGAGATGAGGGGAAATGACGTGGTTAGTTCCCCAAATACCCAGGGCTGCTGTCGACGCTGCACCACAACTCTGACGCTTGGTCGGGGATTCACCACTGCTCCCAACTGGGGCCAAAGTGACCCACCTGTCTCGGAGACTAGGGGCGGGACGTATCCCTGAATCTTCCCTCGGTCACCCTCCCAGGCTGTTGCCACCTTCTCACAGGGTCTGGAGGACACCAGGCAGGCTGTGCAGGGCCCTGAGTGGGTCTAGGGTGTGGCTGGCCACAGTTTATCCACAAGTCACCCGAGCTGGAGGTGAAAGAGTTATGCTTTCTAAGAACATTTAACCCCCGTTCTCTGCAGCCTGCGCTGGGTCTCTTCATCCAGGCTCTTCAGATAACCCTAAAGCAGAGCCTTTAAAATGAACTTCCTGGGCACTTCTGGCAGGGATTTACTCGCCAAGATACTTGTGTGTCGCTTTTAGGGAAATGGCAACCCACTCCAGTATTCTTGCCTGGAGAATCCCATGGACGGAAAAGCCTAGTAGGTTACAGTCCACGGGGTAGCAAAGAGTCGGACACGGCTGAGCGACTTCACCTTCACCTTCACCACCTCGGTGGTTGTGGCACAGAAAGTCTGATAGCTCTTCTGCTCCTCAGAGCTAGCACCACCTGGGTCCTGGGGCTTATTTGTTTTCACGGCACTTGTCTCTGACCGGAGAACACCGAATGACAAGAGGGTAACTCAAGCCAGGGACTCCAGGGCCTGGTCCTGTTCGTGGTGAACCCTCTTATCGGATGAACTGTCACCATACAACCTTCATCTGAAAAGACCCCGATGCTGGGAAAGATTGAGGGTGGGAGGAGAAAGGGACGACTGAGGATGAGAAGGTTGGAGAGCATCGCTGACTTGATGGACATGAGTTNGTGTAACTCAAGCCAGGGACTCCAGGGCCTGGTCCTGTTCGTGGTGAACCCTCTTATCGGATGAACTGTCACCATACAACCTTCATCTGAAAAGACCCCGATGCTGGGAAAGATTGAGGGTGGGAGGAGAAAGGGACGACTGAGGATGAGAAGGTTGGAGAGCATCGCTGACTTGATGGACATGAGTTTGAGCAAGCTCCGGGAGTTGGTGATGGGCAGGGAGGCCTGGCGTGCTGCAGTCCGTGGGGTTGCAAAGAATTGGACACGACTGAGCGACTGCACTGAACTGAATGTTTGGAGGGACGACTCTGAGATACATACCACCCTGCTTTACTGAGGAAGGGATCAGGCAAGAAACCCACCAGGTCTTACAAAGGCTATTCACAAGAGTTGATGCAGGCTTCGCTGGTGGTGCAGCGAGTGAGAGTCTGCCTTGCGACGTACAGTATGCTGGCCCACTCTCTCGGCTGGGAAGGCCCTGCATGTGGGGGGCAACTAAGCCTGTGAGCCACCACGTGACCCTGCGCTTTGGACCTGCGACCACAGCCGCTGGCGGCTTCGTGCCCAAGAGCCTGCGCTCTGCGAAAAGAGAAGCTCCTGCCACGAGAAGCCTGGTAACCAGAGAGTCGCCCCTACGCTCCCCAACGAGAGCAGGCCCTGTCAGCAACCAAGACCCAGAGCAGCCAAAAGACTGATGGACATGAGTTTGAGCAAGCTCCGGGAGTTGGTGATGGGCAGGGAGGCCTGGCGTGCTGCAGTCCGTGGGGTTGCAAAGAATTGGACACGACTGAGCGACTGCACTGAACTGAATGTTTGGAGGGACGACTCTGAGATACATACCACCCCGCTTTACTGAGGAAGGGATCAGGCAAGAAACCCACCAGGTCTTACAAAGGCTATTCACAAGAGTTGATGCAGGCTTCCCTGGTGGTGCAGCGAGAGAGAGTCTGCCTTGCGACGTACAGTATGCTGGCCCGCTCTCTCGGCTGGGAAGGCCCTGCATGTGGGGGGTAACTAAGCCTGTGAGCCACCACGTGACCCTGCGCTTTGGACCTGCGACCACGGCCGCTGGCGGCTTCGTGCCCAAGAGCCTGCGCTCTGCGAAAAGAGAAGCTCCTGCCACGAGAAGCCCGGTAACCAGAGAGTCGCCCCTACGCTCCCCAACGAGAGCAGGCCCTGTCAGCAACCAAGACCCAGAGCAGCCAAAAGACACATTTATAATAGATACACATTTAAAAAAGAATTGATATGAAATAAGATTTCCTCCTTGACTCTCAAAAGCAAAATTTCCCGAACTGCCTTGCTCTTCTCAGCTGGAGGAAGCAGGGCCCGCGTGGCGCGGACCTGTCCCGGGGAAGAGCTCCAGGAGGGGCTTCTGCAGGCCTCATCACAGAGCAGGCGGGAGACAGCGTGGCGGTCAGAGAGGCCACCCTGGGCACCCGGTGCAAGGGTCTGTGCTCTGCTCAGTCACCCCGTCGCGTCTGGCTCTCTGTGACCCCCTGGACTGCAGCCCGCCAGGCGCCCCGTCCATGGGATTCTCCAGGCAAGAACACTGGAGCAGGTTGCCCTGCCCTCTTCCAGGGGATCTTCCCCACCCAGGGACCGAACCTGGGTCGGGAATGGTTGTAAGCAGGGAACAGGACTGGGGCAAAGAAACGAGGGGGCGCGAAACTTCCCTGGGAGCCCAGTGGCTACGGCATCACACTCCCGATGCAGCAGGCGTGGGTTCAACCCCTAGCTCGGAAACTGACCCTGAACGCAGCCGAGCGCAGCCTGAAGAAAGGCGGCAGACGGGGGGCGGGAGGCGGCAGGCCAGGAGGACGCGTATATGCCCGACAGTGACTGCGGACCAGCCCTGTGCCCGAGGAGGCAATGGCTTTGCAGGGGCACCTGTTCCAATTGGAGGTGACCGAAGGACTGAGGGCAGATTCACCAGCTAAGAGATGCCAGAACTGAATGAGGAAAATTCTAGAAAACGGAGGTTATGTTTTTGAGACAGGAATAAAATTCTTAAAACTAGAGCTTGAAGTTTCTTGTGTGAGTTGGATCTTTGTATCAGGTGGCCAGAGTATTGAAGCTTGAGCTTCAGCATCAGTCCTTCCAATGAATATTCAGGACTGATTTCCTTTAGGATGGACTGGTTGGATCTCTGTGCAGTCCAAGGGACTCTCAAGAGTCTTCTCCAACGCCACAGTTCAAAACCATCAATTCTTCGGTGCTCAGCTTTATGGTCCAACTCTCACATCCATACATGACCACTGGAAAATCCATAGCTTTGACTAGATGGACCTTTGTTGGCAAAGTAATGTCTCTGCTT
>SJYR01004219.1:80350-101557 GCA_006410655.1 Kobus ellipsiprymnus | reverse complement strand
GTAGTTTGAGCATTCTTTGGCATTGCCTTTCTTTGAGATTGGAATGAAAACTGACCTTTTCCAGTCCTGTGGCCACTGCTGAGTTTTCCAAATTTGCTGGCATGTTGAGTGCAGCACTTTCACAGCATCATCTTTCAGGATTTGAAAGAGCTCAACTGGAATTCCATCACCTCCACTAGCTTTGTTCGTAGTGATGCTTTCTAAGGCCCACTTGACTTCACATTCCAGGATGTCTGGCTCTAGGTGAGTGATCACACCATCGTGATTATCCGGGTTGTGAAGATCTTTTTTGTACAGTTCTTCTGTGCATTCTTGCCACCTCTTCTTAATATCTTCTGCTTCTGTTAGGCCCGTACCATTTCTGTCCTTTGTGGAGCCCATCTTTGCACGACATGTCCCCTTGGCGTCTCTAGTTTCCCTGAAGAGCTCTCTGTGCGCCGTGCTTGGCCGCTCGGTCCTGTCTGGCTCTGTGACCCCATGGGCTGTAGCCCGCCAGGCTCCTCTGTCCGTGGGGTTCTCCAGGCCAGAATAGAGTGGGCTCCCCTGCCCTCCTCCAGGGGATCTTCACAATCCAGGGACCGAACCCAGGTCTCCTGCGTGGCACGCAGATTCTTTACTGTCTGAGACACCAGGGAAGCCCGGAGGCGCCTCGCGTGCAGGCTTGCTAGTGCGAGCTGGCCCACAGCTGCCCCTCGTCTCGTGCACAGGCTTCCTTGCGGTGTTTCCTGTGGCTTGGTCTCAGATTGCCCGAGCAACCCAGGGGCAGCCCGGCCTTGTGGGCATTCCTGGTGCAGCAGCGCCTCGTCGTCAGGCCCGTTTTTTCTGAGGCATGAACAGCTCTGTCCTTCCTGCCAGTGTTCTTCCTTTTGAAGTGGACCCTTCACCCCAGATGAAGAGCTTCCCTTCTGTTGGCACGTGCGAAGTTCCTGTGGGTTTGAGAAGCCTAGGTGAGCGGGCCAAGCTGCCTGGGGAAGCTGGGCCCTGTGGTCGTGGCTGCAGCAGGGAGGTGGCTTGCTGGGGCTCCGTCCGGACTCCCCGAGCCCGTCTGCCGCTTCTGTCACCTCGCCGACAGCTTCTCTGGGTTCCCCCCTGGGCATCTCACTCTTCCATGATCATGGAAGCCTCTCCTTGCCTCGCCTCACCTCCCTGTGAGTTTCCTCACTGGGGCCATGTTCTACACGGATGCTCCTCCTGGCAATGACACAGGACTTTCAAGAGACTAAAAAAAACCCCCAGAAACCCAGCTCGGGGGGAATGTGTTCTGTGTTCTGTTTCCTCAGCTGTTGGAGCCCAGGGCAGGGCTAGGAATCTTGTCAGTGCTTACTGAAGGAAGCATGGAAAGAAGTCAGATGCACGGTCACGGCTAGGTGTTGGTGCAGAGCACAGCCATCGCTCCTGGCAGCTCCGAACACTGGTAAGAAGACACGACGTGTCAGGACTTTCAAAATCTCGGCTGCCACTTGCTCATACACTGGAGCCTAGAAGTTCTTGCTTTTTAGTGTTGTGGACAACAATGGTTTGTCATGAACATTTGCAGGGACTCAAGGGCGGGAGATCAAGCTTTCCTGAACCTTCTGTTTCTCAAAAGCTCACTTCGGCAAGGTCATTCACGAGCTGACCGACATGGAGTTCAGTGTTCCTGGCTGGCATATTAGAGATGCTAATTTAGTCTTCTGTCTTTATTACATAATCCCGTTTAAAAGGAAAACTCCCCGAGTACCTTTCATCTGATTGCTCAGGGTCTCATGCTGTGATGTGTAAAGTTTTACAGTAATTGAAAAATCAATGAACAACACCCCAGGCAGTAAATAAATCACAAAGTTCATTAATTCAAAACACTGAATGTCAACTTGTAGAACACTATAGCACAGTGTAAAATAACACTACCTAAAGTGTAAGAATGGGAAAGTGGGAATTAATTTTATTTTAATTTTTAGTGCACTTTTGACTGCTCCAAAGATGTTAAACATCAGAATTCAGTATATATGCTGGCATTTATTAAACCACTGATTCATGAACAAATTCAGCAACATATATATTTTTAAGTATTAAAGATTCAGTAGTGATATAGTGATAATTAACTTGAATGTCAAAGTCGAAAACATTATCAGCACATTCTGCAGAATTCCCCAAAGATTATGCAGCCCATGTGCTGAAGGGTTGTGAAAGGTTGCGATCAGCTACTTGGTAATCCCAGGAGAGGCTGAAACACATTATGTTTCACTTATTCCAATAAATCGGTTAAATATTTGAGGATGGTGAAAAACGAGGACGTGAATTTCCATCCTTGATGCCGCCTTTCAAGCTGACAGAGAAAGGCCTCCTGTTTCTTCTGTTTCGGCAGATCGAGCCGTATCGTGGAGGTTCTGGCTACAGCGCGACCCCCAGCCTGCGGAGGACAGCCGCACCGGAGCGCTGCCCAGTCTGAAGGCCAGCCCGCGGGGCGGCGCGTCCTGGCTGAGGGCTTCGAATGTGAGGCACCGGCCTTGAGTTTTGGTTCTTTAAGTACAAAAACTACCTCAAAATTAGCAGCAAATTCGGACGATTTTTTCACTAACAGGAAAGAATCGTCACTCTGGGGACTGAATTAGTGGATAAACAAACAGGGGTTAATTTTTAGTGCACTTTTGACTGCTCCAAAGATGTTAAACATCAGAATTCAGTATATATGCTGGCATTTATTAAACCACTGATTCATGAACAAATTCAGCAACATATATATTTTTAAGTATTAAAGATTCAGTAGTGATATAGTGATAATTAACTTGAATGTCAAAGTCGAAAACATTATCAGCACATTCTGCAGAATTCCCCAAAGATTATGCAGCCCATGTGCTGAAGGGTTGTGAAAGGTTGCGATCAGCTACTTGGTAATCCCAGGAGAGGCTGAAACACATTATGTTTCACTTATTCCAATAAATCGGTTAAATATTTGAGGATGGTGAAAAACGAGGACGTGAATTTCCATCCTTGATGCCGCCTTTCAAGCTGACAGAGAAAGGCCTCCTGTTTCTTCTGTTTCGGCAGATCGAGCCGTATCGTGGAGGTTCTGGCTACAGCGCGACCCCCAGCCTGCGGAGGACAGCCGCACCGGAGCGCTGCCCAGTCTGAAGGCCAGCCCGCGGGGCGGCGCGTCCTGGCTGAGGGCTTCGAATGTGAGGCACCGGCCTTGAGTTTTGGTTCTTTAAGTACAAAAACTACCTCAAAATTAGCAGCAAATTCGGACGATTTTTTCACTAACAGGAAAGAATCGTCACTCTGGGGACTGAATTAGTGGATAAACAAACAGGGGTTAACTAACATCTGCCGTCACGTTGGTCCTGTGTCCTGGTTTGAGAGGGAGTTTATTTGTGAAACTCCATTTAGTTGGTGCTGGAATCGTGCACGGGAGTCCACGCTACTAAAAAAGAATCTGCTGCCTTTGAAGTTTGTCAGCACGCTTGTCTATTCTAGCAGGGCTTTTTGGTTTAAGCTAGTTTGACAGGCTGCAGTAATCAAATTAACCAAACGATTTCCAGTGTCAGCTAAGCACACCTATAAGCTCCACTGGTTAATTAGCTTTGTAAAGGTTGACTTCTTTTCGCTGCGCTAGGTCTTCACCGCTGCACAAAGCCTTCCTCCAGGTGCAGCAGGCCGGGCTGCCCGAGTTTGGCGCGGGGCTTCTCTTGTCGCGGAGCAGACTGGCCACGCAGGCTTCGGCAGTCGCGGCCTGTGGGCTCAGCCGCGGCAGCCCACGGCTCAGTCTTTCCGAGGCGCGTGGGATCCACCGGATCAGGGATCAACCCCGAGTCCCCTGCTCTGACAGGCAGACTCCCCACCACTGGACCACCAGGCGAGCCCGAATGAACTTTTTTTATGTTCATAATTTTTCTGCACATGAATCCCTTCCACTCAAGGCTGTAAGCTGCCTCACATCAGTGACCTCTGTGTGCGCGCCCCCTGTAGAATCGCTTCGGCTCACAATTCGCAATTATTTATGCACAAAATTAGCAATCAGAATTTGCCATTTCTTTAAATAATCCTGGGAGAAATAAATTTAGGACTGATCTTTTCTTTCAAAAATAACTTTTTTTCTCCTTTATCATAAAGGTTAAGATATTCAGTATATATTATTCATAAAAATATAAAATTGAATATCTATTTTTTCAAAACTGCACTCTCCAGATGCCACTTTATTTACCTTGGAGTGCATAAGCTTTATTTTTCAAATACACACTGATAATTTTTGCAAAAGTGTGATCATATTATGCCTATTGTTTTAAAACTTGTTAAGGAACAAGTTATAGGGTATTCCCTGGTGGTCCAGTGGTTAAGATTTCCAGGTTTCACTGCAGAGGGCTTCGGTTCAATCCCTGGTTGGGGAACTAAGATCCTACAAGCTGCAGAGTGTGGCAAAAAAAAAAAACCCAAAAAACAAAAAACAACCATGTCATATATCATGGCAGCCTTCCATGTTAATAAACATAAACTGACTTCATGACTTGTGCGGCTGTGTAATATTTTACTTTCTGTACCATTAGGTTCTCTGCTTTTTCACTATTTGGCTCAGATGGTAAAGAATCCGCCTGCAATGCAGGAGACCCGAGTTCAATCCCTGGGTGGGGAAGATCCCCTGGAGAAGGGCATGGCAACCCACTCCAGTATTCTTGCCTGGACCGACCATGGGGTCACAAAGAATCAGAGGCAACACTTTCAAATCCATATGTTGAAGTCTTAACCCTCATTATGACTGTATCTGGAAACAGGGCTTTAAGAGCAATTCAGGCTAAATAAGGGTGGAGCCTTAAGCTAATGACTGGTGTCCCACGTGAGGACAGGGAGAAGGCGGCCGTCTGCGGCCCGGAGGCCTCCAGAGAAAGCTGCCCTGCTGCAACCTTGGCCCGAAGCACATATTAGATAAATTATAAGATACCTTTCTTGAAAAGGGCTAGTTCAAAAATATTCCCTTCAGCATCTCCTCTTTTCCTCAACCTGCCTCTATTTTCTTTTCTCCTTTTACTCTTTTACACGCATTACCAAATTCCCACCTAGACGGTTTCTACCAAGGCGTCTTACCACCATCAGCACAGAATAATGTCTGCTTTCGGCACAAACGATATTTTCAGGCTTAACATCTTCACCCACATTTATTGAGATGAAATTTGCATTTCTTTGACTATTAATAAGAACACTATCTTCCCACATGATTATTCGCAAGGCTTCTTTTTGTGAATTGCATTTTCATTTTCCCATTTTATCAGGGAAGTCACATTTTTCTTATTCATTTATAAGAGCTCTTCATATGTCTTAAGGATATTAGTCCAGATGACCTAGGCTTTGTTTTGTCTTGTTGGCTACACCACGAGGCTTGTGGGATGTTAGTTCCCCAAATAGGGATCACATCCCAGCCCCCTGCAGTAGAAGCCTGGAGTCCAAACCACTGGACTGCGGAAGAATTCCCTTAACGTAGGTTGCTTTCTGTTTTATTGTTGTTTTGATTTTTACCTTTGTTTTTGACAGTTCTCTATAATTCAGAAGTTTAAAAATTTAACCTAACCAAAAATCTATGAACATTTTCCTTTTAGAATTCCTAATGTTGGTGTCATGTTTAGAAAGATCTCATTTGACGCAAGATTTTTAAAATACTGTTTTCTTATAGTGTTTCACGTGCTTTAAAAATAATCTTTGATCCAACTAGAATTTGTCAATAAGAAAAACTATGGATACGACATAATTTTTCCTCCAAATTAAAGTTTATTTCCGATCATTTATTGAATAACCCATACTCTCTTCACTGATTTGGAAGACAATACTTAGATCACACACTGTTTCTGTACTCCATTCTATTCTGTCTACGTAGTTTTAAACCAGCGTTATGCCATTTAATTTACAATGGATTATTGCAGACTTTGGTGGACTTTTGTGATTACTGCGGACCATTTTAAACGGGCATGTTTCCTTGAGTATTTTCGTTTAAATGGCATTCTCAGGTCCTATTACAAGGTTAAAACAATAGTCCGAATGGGATGAAGAAGGGCGTCGCTATTACAAACTGGGCCTTTAATTTCCTCTCTGCTGCAGTTATACTGAAGAAATCTCCTTCATTTTCCCACCATGTCATCTTACAAGCATTATCTCTCTGCTAAGTTTTGTGTTCCCCTTCTGAATTATGAGATCCTTGAAGGCATCTTGAATGGTATTTCCCTCTCTTGGAATGAAAGTTTATCATCAGCATAGAGCATAGTACCTAGCATGCAGTTAAAAGATATTCTTGCTTTTTATTTATTTTTTTTTAATAAAAAACAAGGAGCTCTTTTTTGTCTTCCATTTTTTGGTAACTTTTTCATTTCTTTCAGTTGGGTTTTTTTTTGTATTGAAATATCATTTCAATATGAACTCCGAATTCTCGTAAATTATTTGTAACACAAACATCTATTTGTAAATTTTTTGTAAAACTATGACTTGAATTAGAGCATCTTTGCTTAATAGCCTACTTTAAGTGACCCTATTCCAACAGATATTATTAAACTCATTACATTCTGTAATCAACCATGAATATTCATTGGAAGGACTAATGGTGAGGCTGAAGCTCCAATACTTTGGCCACCTGATGTGAAGAGCTGACTGATTGGAAAAGACCCTGATGCTGGGAAAGACTGAAGGCAGGAGGAGAAGGGGACGACAGAGGATGAGATGGCTGGATGGCATCACTGACTCAGTGGATGTGAGTTCGAGCAAACTCCAGGAGATGGTGAAAGCCAGGAAAGCCGGGCACTACAGTCCATGGGGTCACAAAGAGTCAGACAGACTTAGCGACCAAGCGACAGGTGTGGCCGGGGCCACCACGAGTGCTGAGAGTCACCCAGGAAACTCCAAGGGTTTAGTGCTTACCACTGAGACAGGATCAGGAACAAGGACCGGGCAAATTATTTACTGTACAACACACAGCATCAGGGCTCTTTAGAACCTGTCCCCAGCCTCACCTTACCGCAGCCGCATGCCCTGGTTGAGGGTCCTTGAACATACCTTTTCCCCTCTCTAGTTGCAGCTCTCAGGCGTGGTTGCTCCTCGGTAACGGGATCTCAGGTGCCCAATCAGGGACTGCACTGTGTCCCCAAGTTGGAAGGCGGATTCTTAACCACCAGACCACCAGGGAAGACCTACCTTGGTTCTAAGACCAGGGCTAGAGCCTGGACTCCTGCACACGCTGCTTCCTCCGCCTCCCTGCGCTTTCTCCTTTGTCTGGCCAGTGAACCCCTTATTTGTCAAGACCTAGGTGAGCAGCCCTCCCAGGCAGAGTTAATCTCCACCTCCCCAGTACTGCGAGCACTCCTTGCTTATTTATGGATTATCTCTGCCCTTTGTTCCTCGAGATGTCTGTAGATACTGCTGGCGTCGCCGCTGAGGGAATGATCCATGGAGTTTTGCCTACGTTATCTGAAGTTCTGTTTGTCTTTTTAGAAAGAGTCCTCTCGTCCTCCTTGGCTTCCATCCTCACTCCTCATGCTCCAGCACGTTCCCCAGAGTTCAGCTTCTCTGCACACTGACGGTGAACTGAATCTTGGAGACAGTTTTGGGTGAGGGAGGAAAGGACAGCTTGATTACTTAACCAGGCAAAGGGGGACACAGTGGGCTTCTGCCTCCAAAAACTATGCTTCCCTGGTGGTTCAGAATCTGCCTGCGATGAGAAGACTCAGGTTTTATTTCTGGGTTGGGAAGGTCCCCTGGAGAAGGAAATGGCAGCTCCCTCCAGTCTGTTTGCCTAGAGAATTCCATGGACAGACCATGGGGTCACAAAGAGTCCACAGGACGGAGTGACTCACACACACACACCGACCCAGGAGGGTTTGATGAGAAGTTTTAGAACAATGGTTCCAGGGTTGGGTTGCTGACAAGATTAGGGGGTGAGCAGGTTTGTAATCCCTTAATCTTGTCTCAGGGCTTCCCTGATGTTTCAGCCTGCAATAAAGAATCTGCCTGCAATGTGGGAGACCTGGGTTCAATCCCTGGGTTGGGAAGATCCCCTGGAGAAGCAAATGGCTACCCACTCCAGTATTCTGGCCTGGAGAATCCCATGGACTATACAGTCCAGGGGGTCGCAAACAGGCACACTGAGCGACTTTCACTTTCTTTTTTCTCTCTTAATCTGATGAGCTCCTCTGGTCCCTTTAATCTTGTTCAGGTAGTGTCTTGGCTGCTGCTGCTGCTGCTGAGTCGCTTCAGTCGTGTCCGACTCTGCGCCACCCCAGAGACGGCAGCCCACCAGGCTCCCCCGTCCCTGGGATTCTCCAGGCAAGAACGCTGGGGTGGGTTGCCATTTGCTTCTCCAGTGCATGAAATTGAAAAGTGAAAGTGAAGTTGCTCAATTGTGTCCGACTCAGCGACCCCATGGCCTGCAGCCCGCCAGGCTCCTCCGCCCGTGGGATTCTCCAGCAAGAGCGCTGGAGTGGGGCGCCGTCGCCTTCTCCGGGTTTCTTGGCTGCACCTCCCTTTACCAGCAGCTGTTTGAAAGCCTTTGGAATTCGGGGAAGGCCAGGGAAGGCCGGGTCTCAGGCACTGGCAGGTCCTCGTTACGCACGCCTTTCTTGGCTGCTGGTGGATGTTGCTGTTGTTCAGTTGCTGAGTCGTGTCTGACTTTTTTCGACCCCATGGATGCAGCATGCCAGGCTTCCGTATCCTTCACTGTCTCCCAGGGTTTGCTCAAACTCACTCTCAGTACTGCTGTCTGGAAAATCCCATGGACAGAGGAGCCTGGCAGGCTGCAGTCCATGGGGTAGCTAAGAGTCGGACAGGACTGAGCGACTTCACTTTCACTTTTCACTTTCATGCATTGGAGAAGGAAATGGCAGCCCACTCCAGTGTTCTTGCCTGGAGAATCCCAGGGATGGCAGAGCCTAGTGGGCTGCCATCTATGGGGTCGCACAGAGTCGGACACGACTGACGCGACTTAGCAGCAGCAGCAGCCTGTCTATTGGGTCGGTGACGCCATCCAACCATCTTATCCTCTGCTGCCCTCTTCTTTCGTCTTCAGTCTTTCCCAACATCAGGGTCTTTTCCAGTGAGTTGGATCTTCGCATCAGGTGGCCAAAGTACTGGAGCTTCAGCTTCAGCATCAGTCCTTCCAGTGAATGTTCAGGGTTATTTCCTTTAGGATGGCTTGGTTTGATCTCCTTGCAGTCCAAGGGACTCTCGGGTCTTTTTCCAGCACCACAGTGCAACAGCACCAAATTTTCAGTGCTCAGCTTTGTCTATAGTCCAGACCTCACATCTATACACAACTATTGGCAAAACCATGGCTCTGACTCTGTGGACTCTTGTTGGCAAAGTGATGTCTCTGCTTTTTAATACACTGTCTAGATTTGTCATAGCTTTCCTCTCAAAGAGCAAGCGTCTTTTAATTTTATGGCTGCAGTCACCATCCGCAGTGATACTGGAACCCAAGAAAATAAAACCGGTCACTACATCATGTGCAGTGCCAGGCTGGATGAATCACAATCTGGAATCAAGATTGCCAGAAGAAATACCAACAACTTCAGATATGCAGATGACACCACTCGAATGGCAGAAAGTGAAGAGGAACTAAAGAGCCTGTTGATGAGGGTGAGAGGAGAGAAAAGGTTGGCTTGAAACTTAACATTCGAAAAACTAAGATCATGGCCTCCGGTCCCGTCACTTCAAGGCAAACAGAAAGGGGAAGGTGGAAACTGGTGCATGAGCTGCCACTTAAGGTCTTGTGGCTGGCAGTCCTGCCTGTGTGTCCGGGTCCTGGAAAGCTCACGGGTGAGACTGGCGAGACGACCCAAGAAGGGAGCTTTGCTGACTCTCCAGGAGTAGGAAGTGGGTGGGCAGAACATTTCACTGGGTGAAACACTATGCGTCTGATGGACATTTATGAGGTCTGTAGTAAACAGACGCTCACGCAGAACATTAGGAGGGAAGGTAATCACAGCTCTGATGGAAAAATACAATCTCAGACCCCAGGAAGCAGAAAAGAAAGAAGGGCCTCTGCAGAAATGCTCCAAAATCGTATTTGTCACTGGGTGATGAAAACATGGGCAATTATTCCCCACGTTCTTTGTAATTTCCTGTAAAACTTTTTTCTTGTATCAAGCATAGATAGCGTGCTTCAAATGCTTGGCGGGGTAGTTCCTCTCTGCACTCCTAAAAAGGTGGGCGCGATTTCATTTAGATACTTTCATTTGCAACTGGAAACTACTGGCGGAACAAAATGCACGTTTTTGTTCTTTTGGAAATGAGACGAGGCAGTGAAAAGAGAAGTGCAGAAGAGAATAAGAGGGGAACAGAAACCCAGCCACACTTGCCCCGCACTCAAAAGACAGGACACCACAAGCCTGGAGAGCCGCGAGGGAGAAAAGTCAGTGGGATAAAGGGAGGTCTGAATGGAAACTTCCAGTTCTTAAAAATGACACTTTCCTAGTCAGAGATGTAGCCTGAATATTGGGGATTTAGCCATTTGCTTATTAAACATTATTTAAAAAGAATAAAAGACTTGTGCTGTTTCACTGATCCCTTTCATTATAAGTTTAATTTATAAAACATACCACTTTCTGGAAGAGCTCTACTCATAACAGAGACTGGAAAACTCTTTCAGGGCATCTTGGGGAGAAATCTGATGTGAAGAGCTGACTCATTTGAAAAGACCCTGATGCTGGGAAAGATTGAGGGCAGGAGGAGAAGGGGACGACGGAGGATGAGATGGTTGGATGGCATCACCAACTCAATGGACCTGAGTTTGGATAAACTCCAGGAGTTGGTGATGGACAGGGAGGCCTGGCGTGCTGCAGTTTATGGGGTCGCAAAGAGTCGGACACGACTGAGCGACTGAACTGAACTGGGGAAAAAATGTTAGTTTGAGTAAGCTACCTAAGAAAATTCATATAACCTTTTAGATACCTAGTTAGAATCCCCTTTCTCCAAGGCTCTTAGGTAATGCCCTCAGCCTGACCACAGAGCCCCCCTTATGGGAGAGTAAACCTGAGTGTCCTCCTAAAGACTTCTAACCGTGAACATCATTACCAAGTGTTACTGCTGACGTGCGCGTGTGTGCGCTCAGCTGCTTCAGTCGTGTCTGACTCTTTGCGGCCCCACGTCTCCCTGTCATCAATACCTTCCTCTGAATTCCAGTATTACTTTACACCTTCACCAGGCAGTTGTCATCTGCTTTCTAACAGTTTGCATACACGTTCTACCTTGTCGGCGCTGGTGTGGTTTAGTCGCTAAGTTGTGTCTGACTCTGCGATGTCATGCACCGCAGCCCGCCAGGCTCCTCTGTCCATGGGATCCTGCAGGCAAGAATGCTGGAGCGGGTTGCCATGCCCTCCTCCAGGGGATCTTCCCCACCTAGGGATCAAACCTGAGTCTCCTGTGTCTCCTGCATTGGCAGACAATTCTTTACACACAGGACACAGAAATTAGGGAAGAGGGTCAGCAATAATGGGCTTGCCTGGTGCCTCAGTGGTAAACAGTCCACCTGCAGTGGAGGAGACACCGGAGACTCGGGTTCGATCCCTGGGCTGGGAAGATCCTCTGGAGGAGGCCCTGGCCACCACTCCAGCATTCCTGCCTGGAGAATCCCACGGACACAGGAGGCTGGTGGGCGACAGTCCGTGGGGCCACAAAGACTCAGATAGGATCGAGCTGGACACACGTGCGAGACTGAGCGTGATAAGGCATAAACAGGCCAGTTCAGCTCTGACAGGAGAACTATTGCTTGGGACTGCGTCCACATATTAAGGCACTCCAACCTAAGACATGTCACCCCCTCCTCCCCTAAAAATAAAGCAGGTCACAGGAACGAGGTGGCTTTGAGTCTTTTATTTCTGTTTTCCAAAGGCACATTGTCTTTCTTCTACTGCATAGGGACTGACAGAAAATTCCTTAAGACTGAGAGAGTTGATCGACTTGTTACTCCAGTTTGCCTGAGTTAGTCGGTGAAGATTCCATCCTTCTCAATATGAAAGAGTTAGTTTCTACATGTTTGGCATAGACCAATGTTGACCTTAAAAATAAGAGTCAGTTAGGGAACTCAAACTGGGGCTCTGTGGTAACCTAGAGGGGTGGGAAATGGTGGAAGATGGGAAGTGGGAGGGAGTCTCAAGAGGGAAGGACATATGGCTAATTCATATTGATGTATGGCAGAAATCAAACCAATACTGTAAAATAATTACCCTTCAATTAAAAATAAATTAAAAGAAATAAAAATAAAAGTCAGTTATTTAATGAGCAAAAAAAGGTTTATTTGGGAATAAAGGAGGAACTGCAATTTGGGACAAGCAAGCTATAGCCGTAGCCATATGTAAGTCCAATAAACAAAGGAGAGGAAGGTTATTTGATAGGGACAAGGAAGACACTGGCAGGGGTTGATAAGACAGTGGAGGACAGGGAAGCCTGGCACGCCGCAGCCCATGGGGTCGAAAAGAGCTGGACGTGGCCTTGTGTCTGAGCAGCAGCAGAGACAGCGTGAGTTTGGCGGAAGGACAGGTTCCCACCGGCTGCGGTGCTGGGGGGTGGGTTTCCTGCCACAGACACGACGTCCGTCTTTTTCCTGTTGGCATATGTGACTGCTGGCTCCTCCTCGACGATCCTTCCATTGGGGTCTCTAGTAGACAGTTCTTCCTGTAATTGGGACCAAGTGGTACATGCATGAGAGACCCTTCTGGCCTCAAAAACTCCATTTAGTGAGGTTTCCCTCCTGTGATATTCATACCAGTTTAAAAGTCTCATCATCATTGAAACTAACTGGACACCTCTAGGCTCTGGGATTGGAGAAGGCAATGGCAACCCACTCCAGTACTCTTGCCTGGAAAATCCCATGGGCGGAGGAGCCTGGTAGGCTGCCGCCAATGGGGTCGCTAGGAGTCGGACACAACCGAAGGGACTTAGCAGCAGCAGCAGCAGGCTCTGGGATTATGACCTTGAGTGTGGGAATGTTGCCATGTATTCACTCATTCATTCTGTATCATTTAGGACTCTTGGTTGTAGGTGACAGAAAGTCACGTGGCATCTGCTTAACTGAAATGAGGGATCCATGATGAGAGAGGTACTGTGCTGTTTCCAGAATCCACGCATAGAACCGAGGCTCCAGGAACAACTAGGTTCAGAGTTCTAAAACCTCTGGATCCCTCTTCTTCAACTCATGTCTCGTTCATCCTTCTCTTTCCACAGGTAGCTTTTCTCTGCTTGTCCACCAGCTCCTGGACTATAATATCTTGCAGTCCACACACACAAAGAGAGACCAGCTTCTCTTTTTCAGTTCTAGCTCCAAAACTCCTAGAAAAGAGCCTTGCTTGGCCTAGCTTGAGTCAGAGCTGGGCTGAGCACCGACCAACTGAAGGCATGGCCGATTTGGGTCACATCCTTACCCTGGCCAATCAGATGGGGCCAGAACAGCAAGGCTAGGTTGTATTAACAGGACCAGCCTGTGGGTTCAGAAAAGAGGAGGCAAATAGATGAACCAGAACAAAAGTGTCCATCACGTAGTCTTTGTTCTGTGGCTTGTTGCTGTTGCTCAGTTGGAAGTCACGCCCACCTCTTTGAGACCGCATGGACTGCAGCACACCAGGTTCCTCTCTTCTCTGTTCTTCCCGGAATTCACTCAGATTCATATCCACTGAGTCAGTGATGCTAACAGTTTCATTCTCTGCCTCCCCTTCTCCTCTGCCTTCAATCTTTCCCAGCCTCAGGGGCTTTTCCAATAAGTTGGTTCTTTGCGTCAGGGGGCCAAAGTATTGGAGCCTCAGCTTCAGCATCAGTCCTTCCAGTGTATATTCAGGACTGCTTTGCTTGAGGATTGACTGGTTTGATATCCTTGTTGTGAATTATGTAGGTGCTCTTTTCCCAGAAAACAAGTACTGCGCGCACACACCTACCTACTTGGTGTCTAACTGCCTCTTGACACTCTTTCTGCTCATGTTGTGTCTCCAGCAATATTGCTTAAAGACTCTTTTCCATGGTTTTCAGCCCCTGTCTTTTTCATTCTTCATGGCCAGTCTGTTCACTTTATTGAGGTCAAGATTTCTGGGGTAGTTTTTCCTGTGCAGAGAAGACATTCAAAAGTTTACTTTTATTTTTGTTTAACAGTAAAAAGTTTGAAGGGTCCAGTGAGCTGTCCATGTGGCGCTAGTGGTCAGAGCCTGCTTGCCAGTGCAGGAGACTTAAGAGCTGCAGGTCCCGTCCCTGGGTTGGGAAGATCCCCTGGAGGAGGGCACGGCGAGCCACTCCAGGATTCTTGCCTGGAGAATTCCATGGGCAGAGGAGACTGGCAGGCTGCAGCCCATGGGGTCGCACAGAGTTGGACATGACTGAAGGGACTTAGCACGGCATGGCAGACGATGAGTGTCAGATTGGCCCGCACTGATTTGCATGACCCATTAGTTAAGAATGGTTTTTACATTTGCAAATGTTGGGAAAAATAGAAAGGAGAATAATATTTTATGACATGTGAAAATTCAAATTTCAGTTGCCATAGAGACCGTATGTTCTGGAATGTCTAAAATAATTTCTTTGTGACCCTTTTCAGAAAGTTTACTGAGCCCTACTTTAAAAGATTAGTGTTCAGTTCATTGAAATAACAAATTCAAAACCTTAGTGGAAGGTCTAAAAAAAAAAGCTTTAAGCTTAAAAAAAAAACACATGGTTACATGTCCATGAAACCACTGCCACCACAATCAAGACACAGAACATTTTTATCACACCCAAGAGATCCTCCATCCACCTCTCCCCCCACAGAACGTCCTTCTCTCTGCTCTCAGAGCCAGGAAACCACTAATTCTTTTTGTCACTATATGTTAATTTGCATTTTCTAGAATTTTACTTCAACAGAATCATCCAGTAAGTACTCTTCTGTGTCTGGCTTTTCTTACCCAGCACAGATTTTTAGACTCTTTCATGTTGCTGTATCTATCAGTAGGTTGTTACTTTTTACTGCTATGCTTTTTTAGAACTAAGCTTTTTAATTTCTAGTTTAAAAATTTTATATTATGAAACATTTCAATATACCTAACAAAAAAGGCAAAATAGTCTTCCTGCTACATTCACATTACCCAGCTTTCAGTTCAGTCCAGTCGCTCAGTCATGTCTGACTCTTTGCGACCCCATGGACTGCAGCACGCCAGGCCTCCCTGTCCATCACCAGCTTCCGGAGTTTACCCAAACTGCAATGAGTCGGTGATGCCATCCAGCCATCTCATCCTCTGTTGTCCCCTTCTCCTCCTGCCCCCAATCCCTCCCAGCATCAGGGTATTTTCCAGTGAGTCAACTCTTCGCATGAGGTGGCCAGAGTATTGGAGTTTCAGCCTTAGCATCAGTCTTTCCAGTGAACACCCAGGACTGGTCTCCTTTAGGATGGACTGGTTGGATCTCCTTGCAGTCCTAGGGACTCTCAGAGTCTTCTCCAACACCACAGTTCAAAAGCATCAATTCTTTGGCCCTCAGCTTTCTTCACTGTTCAACTCTCACATCCATACATGACCACTGGAAAAACCATAGCCTTGACTAGATGGACCTTTGCTGGCAAAGTAACGTCTCTGCTTTTGAATATGCTATCTAGGTTGGTCATAACTTTCCTTCCAAGGAGTAAGTATCTTTTAATTTCATGGCGACAATCACCATCTGCAGTGATTTGGGAGCCCCCCAAAATAAAGTCTGACACTGTTTCCACTGTTTCCCATCTATTTCCCATGAAATATTACCCAGCTTTAACAACTATCAACTCAGGGCCAATGCTCTCTCAAGCATACTCTCACCCATTAACTCACTCTCATAATTTGCCAATCCTAGGCCTCACACTAGGCCTTGGAGAAGGAAATGGCAACCCACTCCAGTACTCTTGTCTGGAGAATCCCATGGACAGAGGACCCTGGTAGGCTACAGTCCATGGGGTCAAAAAGAGTCAGACATGACTAAGCAATTTCACTTTCACTTTTCTTTCAGGCCTCACACTACTTTACCTGCAAACATTTCAGCATGTATTTCTAAAAGATATGGAGCCTTTAAAAATATATAACTGCAACACCTTCATCATGTCCATAAAGTCTGAACAATAATCCCTTGATTTAGTCTAATATCCAGTGTTCAAATTCTCGGCTGTTTCATAAATGCCCTCATTTTTCTTATGGAGTTTGCTTGAATCAGAATCCAAATAAGATCTGAGCATTACTTTTGGTCAGTGTACCCCTCACATTTCTTTTATCTAACATTTTTATGTATCTACTTATTATTTACTTTTGGCCGTGCAGGGTTTTCACTGCTGGGTGGGGCTTTCTCTAGGTGCCCGGCACAGGCTTCTCATCGCGGCGGCTTCTTCCGCGGGGAGCCCGGGCCTGAGGGCAAGCGGCCCAGCAGCTGCGGCTCGCAGGGTCTAGAGCGCAGGCTCAGGGGTGCAGGGGTTCCGTTGACCCGAGGCATGTGGGATCTTCCCAGACGAGGATCAAATCAGTGTCCCCTCCTTGGCGGGCGGACTCTTAACCGCTGGACCGCTTGTGAAGTCCTTCAAGTCTCTTTCCCTCCATATCTCCTTTTGGCTCCTTGCTTTATTGTTATTTATTTATTTTTTTGTACTTTATTTGTTGATGAGACCAGGCAGTCTGCCCCATGGTTTCCCACCGTCAGAGTTGTGCCGATTCTATCCCCTACTGGTGTTTGAGATGTTCCTTTGTCCCTTCATTTCCTGAAAACTGGTTGTTGGGTATAAAGGAATAAATATTTAATTGTAGAACAATGCTTTAAAATGTTCACGTTCAGATTACATAATTTATTTTTTTAGCAATAATTTTTAGGAAACTTGAATAATGTTTGCTCTCAGTTCATCAAGGTTGTTAATGAAACACTTCTCAGCAAAATGCAGGACCTCTTGCGGTAGGCAAACGACAGTCTGTGGGCTCGCCGTGTATTTTTGTAAATAAAGTTTTATTAGAACACAGCCATGCCCATTCATTTATATACTCATTATCTCTGGCTCTTTCCCAGTACAGTGGCAGAAATCAGGAGTTGTGGCACAGACCCTCTGGCCCACAAAACCTGAAATATTTACTCTCTGGCCCTTTAAGAAAGAGTTTGCTGACCTCTGCTCAGCATTTATACATTTTACATAAATTTATAAATTTAATACATTTTACTTTCTCTTTGGGTATTTCAGTTAACCCAAAATACTGAATCTTCTTCAAGTACTGATTTTTACAAAGCTAACGAATTATACCTAAAAGTATGTCAGACTTTAAATTATTACATCTTCTGAAACTTTGCCTAAACTATATAAGATTTTGACTTAGAAGCAGAAGTCTTAAGCAAGTACTCATTTATACACTTTTAAATTGTTCTTATAAGGGGTCTCTTAGGTCTCAAATTTTCTCACACATCCACAGTAGAAAAAATATCAAATATGTCCAGATATCTTCTTCTTCTTTCTCACATTTATTTATTTGGCTGCAGCAGGCCTGAACTGCGGGCGCGTGGGCGCTTCAGTCTTCACCGCGGCACCTGGCATCCTCAGCTGAGGCACGTGGGGTCTGGCTCCCTGACCAGGGATTAAGCCTGGGCCCCTGCACCGGGAGCCGGGGTCTGGAAGACCAGACGCCAGGGAAGCCCTGCCCAGACCCTCCTGATGACAGACGCCTACTCGTATGGTCCTGACTCTTCTAGACCTTCCACACACTGTTTTTCTGGAGTGGAAGGATACCAAATAGTGGGGAAGATGGCGACCGGAGGGGACCTGCTCAGGGAGAGAGGAGCTGCCCCAGTTAACTGAGGTGACTTAGAGCCGGAGATTTTGATAGAACCTGAAAGCGGCAGATTTGCTTCTCTAGTTCTTAATGCGTTTCCTAACTAAAGACCTCTGAGCTCCCTGGAATTCTCCTCACCCCCAATATATTTCAGTTTAGTTCCGTCACTCAGTCATGTCTGACTCTCTGAGACCCCATGGACTGCAGCATGCCAGGCCTCCCTGTCCATCACCAACTCCCAGAGCTTACTCAAACTCATGTCCATCGAGTTGGTGATGCCATCCAACCATCTCGTCCTCTGTCATCCCCTTCTCCTCCTGCCCTCAATCTTTCCCAGCATCAGGGTCTTTTCCAATGAGTCAGTTCTTCACATCAGGTGGCCAAAGTATTGGAGCTTCAGCTTCAGCACCAATCCTTCCAATGAATATTCAGGACTTGTCTCCTTTAGGATGGACTGGTTGGATCTTCTTGCAGTCCAAGGGACTCTCAAGAGTCTTCTCCAACACCACAGTTCAAAAGCATCAATTCTTTGGTGCTCAGCTTTCCTAATGGTCCAACTCTCACATCCATACATGCATTTACATATTTATACCTGCAAATAGTTCAGTATGTATCTCTAACACATAAGAACTTTAAAAAAGTAACCTCAGTACCATAGTACGTTAGTATATCTAACAAATTTAACAAGAATTACTTGATGTCATCTAATAGCCTATCTGTTTTTAATTTTACCATATATCTCAAAAAAGGTCCTTTTACAATTTTCCCAACCAGAATCATAATGGGGCCATATATCTCATTTGGTTGATACAACCCTAAACTCTTTTAATCTATTGCAGTCTCTCGTACCCTTAAACATGCTGATTCATTGAAGAAACTGGGCTGTTTTCTATAATTTCCCACTCTCTAAATTTGGCTGTTTGCTTCTAGATAGTAAAATGAAATGAAATGTTCATTGTGCAGTCATGTCCGACTCTTTGCGACCCCGTGGACTGTAGCCTGCCAGGCTCCTCTGTCCACAGGACTCCCCAGGCAGCAACACTGGAGTGGGTTGCCGTTTCCTTCTCCAGGCCATCGTCCTGACCCAGAGCTTGAACCTGGGTCTCCTGCATTGCAGGCAGATTCTTTACCATCTGAGCCTCCAGGGAAGCTCCAGGGTGAGAGTGCTAGACAGTCTGAACTCTTTAAATTGTCCCTTCACCATATATTTCTGGTAACAGTCTCCATTAGATTCATTTTTTTCCCTAAGTCAAGAATAGTTCATAAGTGGGTGAATACATTCTCTAACCAGCAAAGATCTTTGAGCTTGAGAGGACCTTGAATTGTTTTATATTCCTAACATATTCAAAATGATACATTGTTTGAAGTTTGGCTATTTCACACAGCTTTGAGTCAGACTTGCAGTCACAACTCACATAATGGCTAACTTGTATCAAGTGAATTGATGAGCCATGTAAGCACTCTACCTCTGTGCTCATTTAACCTTCTAAACATTTTGCAGAGGAAACTGTCCACACACACACAAATAAATAATCAATAGTCAATCTAGGAAAAGAAATGGAAAATTTTGTTTGAGTCAACCTGAGGATTGTAATCCGGGAGGTGATCTCCCAGGTAACTCTGAGAACTGTTCTGAAGAGGCATAGGAGGGGCAGCATGTATGTGAATGGTGAATGGTTACATGCAACCGGGCCTTCCCCGGTGGCTCAGAGGGTAAAGAATCTGCCTGCAATGCAGGAGATCCAGGTTCAACTCCTGGGTTGGGAACAACCCTTGGAGAAGGAATGGCAACCCACTCCAGTATTCTTGCCTGGAGAATCCCCATGGACAGAGGAGCTTGCTGGGCTACAGTCCATGGGGTCACAAAGAGCTGGACACGACTAAGCGACGAACACTTTCACTTTCTTACACCAATTAACTCTCACCTTGGCAGAAGGTTACTGCTATTTGGGAAGAACAGATATCTTAGTTAATGATTTTAGTGCTTTTCTAGGTACATAGGAAAATGCAAGAAAATGGGTTCATAAAATTTTCTTCTGAAAACCTCTAACTACCTGAGGGTCAGTTCTGTCCCCTTCTCCCAGAGCACAGTCTCATCCTGATACTTGCCCTGAATTCCTTTCACAAATTCCTTTCAGTGGCTTCGGTGACTTGTGACTTGATTCTCGCAGAACTGGATGGTGGGCGACATTCTTTGTTTCACAATCCCCTCCCTTTTGGTTTGAATTGTGACCGAGGTTTGGGAGGTATTTCATGGCCAGTTTGTCATGAGCTAGGAATGCTCATTCCCAGGTTAGGAAGAGGTTTTCTTGATAGGCCACTCAATGTACTGTTACTGGACTAGGTTCCTTTAACAGTAACCGAGAGCCTCTGGACCGCCTGTCTTTGAGAGTTTATTTTAGCTGTGCCGGTTTCTCACTGCTGCATGCGGGCTTTCTCCAGGTGCAGCCGGCGGGAGTCACTCTTCATGGTGCTCTGGCTTCTCCTTGCAAGGCCTCTCTCGCTGCAGAGCGCAGGCTCCAGGCACGGGGGCTTCCCGGTTGCGGCACGTGGGCTCAGTGGCTGTGGCTCTTGGGCTCCAGTGCTTTAACTCAAGTAGTTTTGGCGCGCAGGCTTAGTTGCTCTGAGATGTGTGGGATCCTTCTGGACCAGGGATAGAACCTCTGTCCCTGCATCACAGGAAGGTTCTTAACCACTGGTCCACCGGGGAAGCCCCGGCCGGCCTGTCTTCCTAGTCTGCTGCAGTTCAGGAAACGTCCTCTCTCGTTGCTCCTTCCCCTATCTGGAATTACACTATTACAGTCTTTGATCTTATAGAACTATGTATTTGATCAATCACTTCAGGTCATCTAATCACATTACTTTTATCTGAGGTTCAGTCGCACATTGTGTAATGCAAGAAATGGTCTTATAGATTAGGCAGATTATGTCATATAGCTAGTAACACTAATAAAGTCATACGTATGCATTTAAGCCGAGAATTTTCATAACATGTGACCTAGTGTCTCCCAAGTTCCTCTGACCAGTCTGTTCTGCACCAGTCACCATCTTTAAGGGAAATGACATACTGGCATTGTATGTAGAGAAGCTGTGTGGTGGGTCATCAGTGGGCAGATTCTTTACCCACTGCGCCTCTTGGGAAGTCCTTCTCTTCCTGGGAAGGGCTCCTCAATGCAAAAATGCAGATACACAATGCACACTGGTGGGGAGGGCGGAGGTACAGTGGGTAGAGAAAATTTTCATTTCAATTTCTATCTTGCCTTAAAATATGAATTTTTATTTCATCAAAACAAAGCTTGGGGAATCTGATTAATTTGATTCACTCAGGTGGTCAGGGTGTAAACTCAGGAGCGGAATCAGTTCCAAATTCCTAGAACCTTCTGCTCTGAAGAACTGGCACCTCCACGCTCAGTATTTCCTGGTTCTCAAAGAAGCAATCAGGTACTGACGACTGGGAGGAGGTCCTTCCGCCCCGCCCTACGCCGCCAGA
>SJYR01004219.1:62327-79931 GCA_006410655.1 Kobus ellipsiprymnus | reverse complement strand
CCCCCCGCCCCGCCCTACGCCGCCCCGCCCCGCCCCGCCCTTTCGCTCCGCCCCTTTTTATTCCGCCCCGCCCCCGTGGCTGAGGACTAGGCTCCGGGAGCGACAGGGAAAACCACACTTCCCAGAGTGCACCGCCACCGCAACGGCCTAGCTGTCGGCCTCGGGCTCCCGGCGCCATCTTTGTGGGGTGAGGAGGCGGCGCGGCCTGTGACCATGGCGCTCTTCCCCGCCTTCGCGGGCGTCGCCGAGGCTCCGGACAGCGGGAGGAAAGGTGAGCCCCCAGGAGGGATGAAGAGGGCGCTCGGCGGGCTCGGAGGGGAGTCCCTCGGGCTGGCTCTCGGCGCCTGCCTCGGGTTTGTTTATCCGCCTGTATCCCAGAGTTCTCCGCGGCGCTGCAGGGCCTTCTGGGAGGCGGGCTGCCCGGCGGGCCTCTGGCCGGGGTGGGAGCGTCCAGAGGCGGGAGAGGCGGGAGAGGCCGCGCGCCGGGGCTCCGTGCGCCGTGTTTGCGCCCCGCTTTCTTCCCGAGGCGCGGCTACTTCACCCGTGAAACGCAAGCAGTGGCGTTTTCACGGGGAGACTCCTGATGCAGGTGCTGCGTGTGCTTCAGAACAGCTCGCTCTCTTCCCCGTTTTGCTCATTTCTGAATCGCTTACTGGCTGCCTGTCTTTTGGCCGAACCAGAGCTGGAAAATCAGGGTCCGAAGCCCGATCGAACGGAGCAGGCGCAGCTGCTGGGGATAAGCACTGGCGTCTGTTTACTGAAGGCTGGCTGTAGGTCAGGCAACGGTGTGACACACTCTATTCAAGCCTTGAACGTTCCCAGGAGCGCTGCGTTGTTAAAAATTGGGGCACACAGTGAGGAAACTGGGTCCTTTGTCCGACAGACCTTTTCCACCGAATCCTTATGGTGTCCTAACATGCTTCTCTACCCTAGTGCCTCAGTCGTGTCCAGCTCTGTGTGACCCCACGGACTGTAGCCCACCAGGCTCCTCTATCCACAGGATTCTCCAGGCAAGAATACTGGAGTGGGTTGCCAAGACCTCCTCCAGGGGATCTGCCCAGCCAGGGATCAAACCCACATCTCTCGGCCTCTAGCATTGTCAGGCGGATTCTCTTACCTCTGAGTCAACAGGGAAGCCTCTCTCTACCCTAGAATTTCCTCTCAGTTCAGTTCAATTCATTCACTCAGTCTGACCGACTCTGCGGGCCCATGGACTGCAGCACACCAGGCCTCCCTGTTCATCACCAACTTCCGGAGCTTGCTCAAACTCGTCCATTGAGTTGGTGATGCCATCCAACCATCTCATCCTCTGTCGACCCCTTCTCCTGCCCTTAATCTTTTTCAGCATCAGGGTCTTTTCCAGTGAGTCAGTTCTTCACATCAGATAGCCAAAGTATTGGAAGTTCAGCTTCAGCATCAGCCCTTCCAATGAATATTCAGGACTGATTTCCTTTAGGATGGACTGGTTGGATCTCCTTGCAGTCCAAGGGACTCTCAAGAGTCTTCCTCAGCACCACAGTTCAAAAGCATCAATTCTTCAGTGCTCAGCTTTCTTTATGGACCAACTCTCATATCCACACATGATTACTGGGAAAACCATAGCTTTGACAAGATGGACCTTTGTTAGCAGTCATGTCTCTGCTTTTTAATATGCTGTCTAGGTTGGTCATACCTTTTCTTCCAAGGAGCAAGCGTCTTTTAATTTCATGGCTGCAGTCACCATCTGCAGTGATTTTAGAACCCAAGAAAATAAAGTCTGTCACTATTTCCATTGTTTCCCCATCTCTTTGCCGTGAAGTAATGGGGCTGATGCCATGATCTTAGTTTTTTGAATGTTGAGCTTTAAGCCAACTTTTTCACTCTCCTCTTTCACTTTCATCAAGAGGCTCTTTAGTTCCTCTTCACTTTCTGCCATAAGGGTGGGGTTATCCACATATCTGAGGTTATTGATATTTCTCCCAGCAATCTTGATTCCAGCTTGTGCTTTATCCAGCCTGGGATTTGGCATGATGTACTCTGCATATAAGTTAAATAAGCAGAATGACAATATACAGCCTTGACACACTCCTCTTCCTATTTGGGACTAATCTGTTGTTCCGTGTCCATTTCTAACTGTTTCTTCTTGACCTGCATACAGATTTCTCAGGAGGCGAGTCAGGTGGTCTGGTATTCCCATCTCTTTCAGAATTTTCCACAGTTGATTGTGATCCACACAGTCAAAGGCTTTGGTCTAGTCAATAAAGCAGAAATAGGTGTTTTTCTGGAACTCTCTTGCTTTTTCCATGATCCAGCAATGTTGGCAGTTTGATCTCTGGTTCCTCTGCCTTTTCTAAATCCAGCTTGAACATTTGGAAGTTCATGGTTCACGTACTGTTGAAGCCTGGTTTGGAGAATTCTGAGCATTACTTTGCTAGCGTGTGAGATGAGTGCAGTTGTGTGGAAGTTTGAGCATTCTTTGGCATTGCCTTTCTTTGGGATTGGAATGAAAACTGACTTTTTTCCAGTCCTTTGGCCACTGCTGAGTTTTCCAAATTTGCTAGCATATTGAGTGCAGCACTTTCACGGCATCATCTTTTAGGATTTGAAATAGCTCAACTGGAATTCCATCACCTCCACTAGCTTTGTTCATGGTGATGCTTCCTAAGGCCCACTTGACTTTGAATTCCATATGTCTGGCTCTAGGTGAGTGATCACACCATCGTTATTATCTGGGTCATGAAAACCTTTTTTTGTACAGTTCTTCTGTGTATTCTTGCCACCTCTTCTTAATATCTTCTGCTTCTGTTAGGTCCATACCATTTCTGTCCTTTACTTTGCCCATCTTTTCATGAAATGTTTCCTTGGTATCTCTTATTTTCTTGAAGAGATCTCTAGTCTTTCCCCTTCTGTTGTTTTCCTCTATTTCTTTGCAATGATCACTGAGGAAGGCTTTCTTATCTCTCCTTGCTATTCTTTGGAACTCTGCATTCAGATGCTTCTATCTTTCCTTTTCTCCTTTGCCTTTTGCTTCTCTTCTTTTCACAGCTATTTGTAAGGCCTCCTCAGACAAGGATTTTGCCTTTTTGCATTTCTTTTTCTTGGAGACGGTCTTGATCCCTGCCTCCTGTAGAATGTCACGAACCTCCATCCATAGTTCTTGAGGCACTCTGTCTATCAGGTCTAATCCCTTGAATCTATTTCTCACTTCCACTGTATAATCATAAGGGATTTGGTTTAGGTCATACCTGAATGGTCTAGTGGTTTTCCCTACTTTCTGCAATTTAAGTCTGAATTTGGCAATAAGGAGTTCATGATCTGAGCCACAGTCAGCTCCCGGTCTTGTTCTTGCTGACTGTATAGAGCTTCTCCATCTTTGGCTGCAAAGAATATAATCAGTCTGATTTTGGTATTGACCATCTGGTGATGTCCATGTGTAGAGTCTTCTCTTGTGTTGTGGGAAGAGGGTGTTTGCTATGACCAGTGCGTTCTCTTGGCAGAATTCTTTTAGCCTTTGCCCTGCTTGGTTCTATACTCCAAGGCCAAATTTGCCTGTTACCCCAGGTGTTTCTTGACTTCCTACTTTTGCATTCCAGTCCCCTATAATGAAAAGAACATCTTTTTTGGGTGTTAGTTCTAGAAGGTCTTGTAGGTCTTCCTAGAACCGTTCAACTTCAGCTTCTTCAGCATTCCTTGTTGGGGCATAGACTTGGATTACTGTGCTATTGAATGGTTTGCCTTGGAGATGAACAGAGATCATTCTGTCGTTTTTGAGATTGCATCTGAGTACTGCATTTTGGACTCTTTTGTTGACCATGATGGCTGCTCCATTTCTTCTAAGGGATTCCTGCCCACAGTAGTAGATACACTACTATCTACTATTTAACCCATTCCGGTCCATTTTAGTTCGCTGATTCCTAGAATGTCGACATTCACTCTTGCCACTCCTGTTTGACCACTTCCAATTTGCCTTGATTCATGGACCTGACATTGAAGGTTCCTATGCAATATTGCTCTTTACAGCATCGGACTTTACTTCCGTCACCAGTCACGTCCACAACTGAGTGTTACTGCTTTGGCTCTTCATTCTTTCTGGAGTTATTTTTCCACTGATCTCCAGTAGCATGTTGGGCACCTACAGAGGTGGGGAGTTCATCTTTCAGTGTCCTATCTGAAATAACAGGGAGGGAACACAGCCCCACCCATCAACAGAAAGTTGGATTAAAGATTTACTGAGCTCGGCCTGCCCATCAGAACAAGGCCCAGTTTCCCCTCAGTCAGGCTCTCCCATCAGGAAGCTTCCATAAGCCTCTTATCCTTCTCCATCAGAGGGCAGACAGCCTGAAAACCACAATCACAGAAAACTGACAATCTGATCACATGGACCATGGCCTTGTCTAACTCAGTGAAACTGTGAGCCATGCCGTGTAGGGCCGCCCAAGACGGACGGGTCATGGTGGAGAGTTCTGACAAAATGTGGTCCCCTGGAGAAGAGAATGGCAAACCACTTCAGTACTCTTGCCTTGAGAACCCCATGAACAGTATGAACAGTAGGATTTCTTGTAAGCTGGTGGTTAGATCTGGAGAGTTAGGTTCAGTCTGAAAACACCTCACTGGGTTTGCTCTGCACTTGCCGTTGATCCAGATCGGGAGGCTGAGCTGCTTGGTTCCCTCTCCCTTAGTGGTTAAGATGGACCGTGGGCTCCTGGACAGCCTGTTCCATCCGTTATGAAGCTGCCCACGCGTCTTTCACCTAAACAGCTTCCATCTGTGTTCTCCAACCTTCTCCTTCCAGGTAGAACTCTTATTAGTCAGTGGTATCCTTCCATTTTTTTTATCCTTAATATGAGCAGCTACATTTCCCTTCCTTTTCTTCTTAAAAGGATAGTTGACTTACCATGTTTGAGGTGTACAGCAGGGTGATTCAGCTATACATGTACACGTACTCTTTTCCAGACTTTTCCCATCACAGGTTTCACAGAACGTGGTTCTCTGTGCTGTGCAGCAGCTTTGCGACGTCTCTAGTTTGTGTACAGTGTGTGTCTGTTGATGCCGAGGCCCAGGTTGTCCCACCCCCACTTCTGTTTCTCAGCTGCAGAGCGTTCTGCATTCTACCTTAGATCCGAGGTTGCTCTGCACTGGAGTACGCGGTCCTTCTCGTTCTTTGGCTGGTACCTAGTGCTCCATTAGGTGGATGTCACTGACTTTATTCTGTCAGTCCCTCTTCAGGGCATTAGAACTGTTTCTGGTGTTTTGCTGTTAGAAACAGAAGTACTGTATTTTTGGCCTTATGCTGTAAAGTGTTATGAAAATGTAAGATGGTGTTAGTACTGATGTGTGCAGTTTTAATTAAAAATAAAAAACAAAAAAACGGCACAACTCCTGGGCATCAGTACCAAAGCTGGTGAGAGAGGCTGCGTCCTCCACTCTCTCAGTTCTGGTAAGAGTTGAGCCAGGATTAAAGTAGGCATCATAGTCAGTAAGCATTTTGGGGAGGCTGAGTTCAGCAGAATTCATTCTCTCAACAAACAAGTGTCCAGCGCCTCCCTTGTGTTAGGAGCAGCAGAGAGCCCCCAGGGCGTGATCCTTCCAGTTGTTGAGCTTTTCTTTCTGCATCATCAGACTGGTGAGGATTGTCTACTCTAATAAAACATTGTTGCTTGGGAGCCAGACATCTGGACCGAGTTGGGATGAAAGAGATGAGGCTTATGAATGAACGAATGAGACCGTGCTCTTGCACTCGGTCGCTCAGTCGTCTCCGACTCTGCAACCCAGTGGGCTTTAGTCTGGCAGGCTCCTCTGTCCATGGGGTTCTCTAGGCAAGAATACTGGAGTGGGCTGCCGTTTCCTTCTCCAGAGGATCTTCCCCACCCAAGGGTTGAACTCGGCTCTCCTGCATTCCGGGCAGATTCTTTACCCACTGAGCCGCCTGGGAGGTTCATGTGTTTCTGACCCGTAAGTGAAAGCCACTCAGTCATGTCCGACTCTTTGCAAGCCTGGGGACTATACAGTCCGTGGAATTCTCCAGGCCAGAATACTGGAGTGATTAGTCTTTTCCTTCTCCAGGGGATCTTCCCAACCCAGGGATTGAGCCCGGGTCTCCCGCATTGCAGGTGGATTCTTTACCAGCTGAGCCACAAGGGAGGCCCCAAAATACTGGAGTGGGGAGCCTGTCCCTTCTGCAGCGGATCTTCCTGACCCAGGAATCGAACCGGGGTCCCCAGCTTTGCAGGCGGATTCTTTACCAACTGAGTCATCAGGGAAGCCGTCTCTGACACAAATGCTACACTGTTTTCTTAGGCAGTCTCCCAAGGCAATAGAAATAGAGAACCCAAATGGGACCTAATTAAACTTACAGGCTTTTGCACAGCAAAGGAAACCATAGACAAAAGGAAAAGACAGCCCACAGAATGAAAGAAAATAATTGCAAATGACACAGCCGACAATGGCTAAATTTCCAAAATATACAAATAGCTCATATATAATTCAACAACAAAAGCTAAAGGACCCAGTTGAAAAGTGGTCAGAAGACCTAAGTGGACGTTTCTCTAAAGGAGACACACTGATGGCCAGTAGGCACCATGAAGAGATCTCAGCTTTGCTAATTATTAGAGAAAAGCAAACCAAAGTTACAATGAGGTACCAACTCAGATGGGTCAGAATAGCCATCATCGAAAAGTCTACAGATGACAAATGCTGGAGAGGGTGTGGAGAAAAGGGAACCCTCCTACTCTGCAGGTGGGAATGTAAGTTTGTGTAGCCACTATGGGGAACACTGGAGGTTCCTTAAAAAACTAAAAACAGCTACCATATGACGCAGCGACCCCACTCGAGGCATGTATCTGGAGAAGACGGTGCTTTGAAAAGATAGCTGCGCCCCAGTGTTCGTTTCGGCGCAGTTTACAGTAGCCGAGGCGCGGGGGCAGCCTGGCTGCTCATCGGCAGGTGAAGGGCCGAGGGAGGGAGGCACAGACGCACAGCGGGCGCTGCTCAGCCAGGGCGAGAGAACCCCACGGTGCCAGCGATGGACAGACACCGCGGGCCGTCACTCACGTGTGGAGTCTGATGGCACGGACGAGCCTGTCTGTGAGATGCAAGCAGACTCGGGGGTAGAGAGCAGACGCGTGGTGCCACAGGGGAAGGGGCTGGGGGTTGCGGTTAGTAGATACAGACTGTTGTGTACAGAGTGGATGAACAGCAGGTCCCCGGAGCAGCAGGGGACTGGGTTCAGAGCCCTGGGGCAAACTGTACTGGCAGAGCATGAAGCAGAATGCGCGTGATGCGGGCTCCCAGATGGCGCTAGCGGTGAGGAACCTGCCGGCGGGCAGGAGGCGTAGGAGATGTGGGTTCAGTCCCTGCGTCAGGAGATCCCCTGGAGAAGGCCTTGGCAATTCAGGCCAGTCTTCCTGCCTGGAGAATCCCATGTGCTGAGGAGCCTGGCGGGCTGCGGTCCACAGGGTCGCAAAGAGCAACGGAAGCGACTTCACACACGTGTGCATAAAGGAGTTACTTTGCTGTACAACACAAATCAGCACATTTTAAATCAAGTACACTGATAAATAATATGCGATTCACCAGTCTAAATGTTTACAAATACGTGTTAAGTCATTGAATCCTCATAACAACTCCGTGAAGTCAGTACTGGCGTCAGCATTTTCCAGGAGAAGGGAGCAGAAACACAGCCAGGATTTGGGCTTTGACGTGGGCTCAAGCAACCTAGCTTCAAAATCATGGGCTCTTTTATTTTATTTTTTTATTTTGCATATTTTAATTTCAGAACTAAAAAACCACAACACCCAGCATTTAGGCCCTCCTGCTGTCTCCGGCTTCTCACTTGAGGAGCCCCGGGTGGGGCAGGTGGCGCCTACTCCGCCACGCCTGCGCCAGGACCAGAGCGGGCCGAGCGTTGACCGAGATGAAGCGTGTGTTCTCGTAAACAAGACTCTCTGCTGCTGAGCTCTTGGACCTTGGGCTGATTCTGCTGCTCTTGGGTGAACACAGGCATCATCGGGGCCTTTAAGGCCCCTGAGCCTCGGCTCCATTCCGCTCCTGCTTCCGCTCACTGCCAGGGGTCCCGCTGTAACAGCGCCTCCTGCGTGGCAGCCAGGCCTCTCCCTGCCAGGCCTCTGTGCACGCCGCCCACCCTGCCTTCTGGCCTGCTGGGAGCACGCGCGCCTCCCGTCCTCTTGCCTCCGGCCTTGCGAGCTGTCCCCGCGGGCAGCTCTCTGCCGCCCTGCCTCGTCTGCACTAGGGAGCCCGCCTCTGCTGCCGCCGTCCCCGTGGGCTTCCTCCTTCCGGCCTGCGTCTCGCTGCCCGTGACCGAGTGCCGTGTGTCAGCCCTCTGAGGGCCATCCTGGGCACGTCCTGCTCCCCGAACATCTCCAGGACTCAGAACGGTGGCTGGCTCTCAGTGAAGACGTGCTGATGGAAAGGGAGGTTGGCAGAGACGAGGGCTTAGTGTTTCGTTCAGAGTTGCGCAGCGGGTAGACGAGGAAGCCGGTGTCTGAACATGGGTCCTTCCGATACCGGAAGATGTACTATGAACCGCGCTCTGCTAGTGTGGTGCTGGGGTTTGGTTGTTCACATTTTCCCTTTGGGTCCCAGGGTCTCCTCGAAGTGTGTTAACTCTGTGGGAAGGCTGGCCTTGCGGAAGGGTCCTCCGTACTCAGCTGTCTTCCGTGCAGTTCTTAGACATGTTTCCAGGTGCTTTCTGCATGAAAACTTGCGCTCTTAGACTCTGTCAGGAGCCAGACGGAGAGCTTGGCGCATTGTTCTCTGAAGGAGCAGCGCCCTTCCCTAAAGCACGTTATAGAGCCCTGGAGTCCTTTGGAATTAGCGTCCCTGGAGGGTGGTGCTCGCCTCTGTCCGTGGGAACGGTCGGTGCTCCTGTGACACCGGCCTCCTCTCCTGGAAGGCAGAGCTTTCCTGTGACACCGCCCCGAAGTGGAGAAACCGTTCCCTCCAGACGCACCTTGCTGAGGGATGCTCAGGGTAAATCTGGGTAGAGCAGAGGCGGCGCCACACTGGCGGCGGCACCGAGACGCTGAGCCCGGTTCCCGGGGAGCGAGTAGGGGGGCCCTGGCTGCCTGGGGTGCTCGCTGCAACACGAATGCGGAATGCTCCTTTGCTTTTTGCCATTTTTTTTTTTTCCTGAAAGCACTACAATCCTCTTTGGATTTCTTTAGGTTAGTGAAGATAGGTACTCATGTAGGCCTTTGGGGGAAAAAGAGTGGCATGAACTGTAGGAAAGCGGAGGATACCCATAACACAGTGAGAAAGGGCTGCAGGACAAGGGCGTTTTACCCAATCGTGATTCAGCATCTGTGTCTGAACTTTAAATCTGTCTGTGACAATCCCTCCTTTATCTGCGCGTGTCCGTGCTTTAGTCCTGTCCGACTCTGCGACCCCGTGGACTGTCGCCCGCCAGGCTTCTCTGTCAATGGGATTTCTCAGCAAGAACACTGGAGTGGGTTGCCATTTCCTTCTCCAGGGGATTTTCCCATCCCAGGGATCAAACCTGTGTCTCCTGTATTGGAGGCAGATTCTTTGCTGTCTGAGCCACCAGGGAAGCTTCCTCTATTTATGATGGAATTGAATCAAAGCATTTCCCCTAGTGATGGGGAAATAAAATTATATAAGAAACTTGTAGAAAGTTCAAAGCAACTTATTCAAATCACAAAAAGGTTTGCACTGAAGTGTTCGCGACGATTCGGGTCATCTTGTGTGAAGTCTCAGATAGCGTCGCTCTTCGGTTCCTGCCTGGCTTTGTTAGGCAGCAGGTCTGAAGCTGCTTTTCTGCCTGGCACTTTCCCCTTCTCCCTTTCTTAGACACGTGTATGGGTATAGCAGGGCACTAACTTCCGTGTAAGTCTCAACCTGTGATTTACTTACCTGTAGGGACAAAAGGTTTATCAGCCAGTCAGCGTTTCTGTCTTAAACCCTGGTGGTATCCCGCCAGTCTTCTCTGAAACATGTTACATCCTGCTTGGTATTAGCACAATTATCTAAATACATAATCGGCATTTGTAAATTATTTGAGGATGTAAGTAAATATAGAAAAGGACTTTGCAATCTGATTTATAATTATCTTTTGATCTCAGCTTTCCAGGATTCTGTGTAATTAAAATTTAACAATGCAGATGTATCATGTGGAGTGTTAGGATTAAACATAAGCACCAGGAGAGCAGGGACTTGTTCACCACTGTGCCTCCAAAGCCTGGAACTGTGCCTGTGCACGCAGTAGGCGCTCCATTCTTTAAAGATTAAATCTGCATGCACAGTGAAGACCAGAAAAATTGTAAAGTTGAGCTTTATACCTAGATAATGGCATCCTTTTGACAATCTCAAATTCTTTCAGTTCTGTAAGTCAGGTGCTGGGGTACAAGGATGCAGAGAGATGGTTCAGATCCTCATTCATTTTATGTATTCAACAAATACTCACTGACTCCAGCTGCTTTCTCCCGAGGCCCTGTGCCTGGAGTGGAGTGTGCAGGCCTGAGCCGTCGTGGCTCCTGTCCTGGTGCTCTCGGTTTGGGAAGAAGGCGTGGGAGGCGTGGAGGCAGGCTGGAGCCTCAGCAGCGAGAGCTGCGGAGCAGCCGGTGTGGTTGCTGGGCTGGCAGAGTACTTCCGTTTGTCGCGTTCTTTCTGTTGCCGCTCTCGACAGTGTCACAGTGATCGACTCATCTGGCCCCTGAAGATCTGAGCTGTCGGCCTGTGGCTCAGGATGTGATTGGAAGGCTTGACGTGCAGATAGTGAGATTACAAGAGGAGGGTTGCCGTAACAGCCGCCTGCGCCACCTGCAAGGAGACTTAGGAGAGACAGCGCCTTTGCTGAGGAGGCGAAGAGTTAGCCGTGGCGCGGTCAGGAGGGGCGGGTGGAGGCTTGAGGCCCAGGGTCGGGCTGTGTGACTTCGCTCCCCTGGGCCTCTGACTGCTGATCTGTCGAAGAGGGAGGGGCATCAAGGCTCTGCTCCCTGGGAGCCCTCGGCGGCAGCATCCTGCTTCTCTCCTGCATCTTGGACTTCTTTGAAAGACTGCGTTTCAACAGTGAGTTCCTTGGTAAACAGTGTGAAAACTTCTGGACTAGGTTATCTCCCCAATTTTCCAGGCCTGACATCCAGTGAATACCAAATATTCCACGTGTGTTCACTGCTAATACACTAGCTGCCCGGCTGCCCACCTGAGGAAACAGCGACTTCTCATCAGGTCAAAATACGCTTTTTTCCTACAGAAGGTCATTTGATTGAGATGAAGGTCACTCAGAGGGTCAACGATGATTTGAGTTCGAAACCCAAGAGTTAGTTCTTTATAGACTACATTTTTTCTCTCCACGGTGGCCCCATACGGCAAGACCTTAGATGCGTCCTTGCCCTCAGTCGCTCAGTCGTGTCCGACTCTGTGGCCCCATGGACTCCAGGGGCCCGCCAGGCTCCTCTGTCCGTGGGATTTTCCAGGCGAGAATCCTGGCGCAGGTGGCCGTTCTCCTGGAGAGCGTTCTTAATGCCTGCTGAAGGGCTCTGGAGGGCCGCGCCTTGCTGCTGTGGCGCCTCTGCTCCCCCAGGCCGCCTCCACCGTCTGAGTGTTTCTGGGTCTAACGGACTCTGAGCGCGCCTCTCCCTGCACAGCCTTTGCTCCGTCTCCCGGCGCTTCCTTTGCTCCTGACTGCTGCTCTTGCTCAGTCGCGTCTGACCCTTTGCGGCTCCATGGACTGCAGCGTGCCAGGCTCCCCGTCCTTCACTGTGGCAGCATCCAGTCATTGTGAAAATAACTGGCTCTCAGGGAGCGACAGGAACTGTTTCACAGGCCTCTTGCCAGAGGTCAGGCCCGAGGGAAGGGAACCAGCAGAGAAGGAGGGAGGAGACCGTGGAGGGAAGCCTGTGCGGGCGGCGGTCTCGGCGTCCCTCGGTCAGGCCGCGCCGCTCTCTCCACGCCTCGAGTCTCCTCTCCCGTGCAGTGGAGGCTGGTTCCTCCTGCAGAGGGGTGTGTGAGATTAAAGTACATAAGTTGCTTGGTGTGTCGCTTGGCCTGCAGTCAGGCCCTCCGTAGCTGGATTCCCTCTCTTCTTTCCCTCTTTTCCTGTGCTTTTTCTCTTTTCTCTTCAGGAGCTTTCCTTCCTTCCTCCACCCCCTCTTTTCCACAGATATTTGTTAAACTCCTACTGATATGTGCTCAGTGCTGGGGATACAGCACCGAGGGAAGCGTCGGGACGTTCATTCCAGTACCCCCTCCTCACTACGATGCACTTGGGACTAGAATACAGAATGTATAAAGAAGTCTTACAACTCAATAGTGAAAACATATCCCAATTAAGGAATGGGCCAAAGATTTGAATAACTGTTTCTCCTGAATTACGGAGGGCCAACAAACGCGTGAAAAGATTCTCAACATTGTGAGTCAGCAGGGAGATGGAAATGAAACCCACAGTGAGAAACACAGCACACGCAGCAGGACGGCTGGGATCCGGAGGACGGGAACGAGCCGGCAGCGACGCGGAGAAAGTGGGGTCCTCATGCGTGCCTTGCCCGCACGCAACGGGCGGCCAGTGTGGAAAGCAGTCTGGCAGCGCCTCAGAGTGCTGAACATGGGTTCCGACAGGACCCAGCAGCTCTGCTTCTAGATGGCTGCCCAAGATGACCGAAAACGTGTGTGCACATAAAACCCGGTGCCTGAACGCTTATAGCAGGGTTTGTTACAGCAGCCAAAAAGTGGAAGCAGCCCAAGTGTCCCTCAGCTGATGGTGGATGAGATGGATATCCATCAGCTGAAACTGTCCTTGTTGTTCAGTCCTAAGTCGTGTTCAGCTCTTTGCAACCCGTGAGCTGCAGCACGCCGGGCGTCCCTGTCCTTCACCATCTCCCGGAGCCTGCTCAGACTCATGTCCACTGAACTGGTGATGCCGTCCAGCCACCTCACCCTCTGCTGCCCCCTTCTCTTGCCTCCAGTCTTTCTAAGCATCAAGGTCCTTTCCAGTGAGATTATTCTGCAATAGAATAGAGTGAAATTCTGATACATGCTGCACACAGCACAGATGAACCTTGGAAACATTACGTCAAGTGAACGAAGCCAGTTACAAAAAAACACACGTTGAATGGTCTTGTCTGTAGTGAAATATTCAAAAGAGGGAAACCTATAGAAAGCAGGTAGTGCTTGCTTAGGTCTGGTGCGGGGGCGGCGTGGGAGAGTGGGAGGCTGTGCTGGAGAGCGACCACAGACGGGCGGGGGTTTCTTCGGGGAGGGTGGAGATGTTCTAAGCTTGCGGTGAGGGTGGCGGGGTTCCGGGTGCATGAGGCCGCTGACTGGCGCGCTTTAAATGGCGGGCCTGTGCGTTATGCCCGGTGCAGCTGTTGCACAGGCTGATGCACCCAGCTCGCTCCCCACTGCCGCCGCTTCCTGCGTTCTTTCTCCTGGGCTCGGGGTTATGCCCTGGCTCCCAGCCAGAGCAGGACGAGGTCCCTGCCCTCCATGGGCCGCCTTGCTGCCACCCCGCGTTTCCCCTTCCCAGCCAAGACTGCTAAAGGTTAGAAGATAGGTAATTTAGCAATTGTAAATTGTAGAAGAGTCAGAAACGAATGGATGAGCAGGAAGAAGAAATGTTCTCGGGCACTCAGCCTCACCGCCCACAGATAATCGTTCTTCATATCTTGTATGATTTTGGCGCTCATGGAAAAAGCTGGCACCCTCCATTTTGGTTTTCGACGAGTGCTGTTTTAAGGGAAAGCTTATGTTGCGTTACTCTGCTAAGATTGTTGTTGTTTGGCTGCTGAGTTATGTCCAACTCTCTTGCGTCCCCATGGACTGCGGCCTGCAAGGCTCCTCTGCTCAAGGGGTTTCGCAGGCAAGGATGCTGGAGTGGGCTGCCATTTCCTGTTCCAGGGATATTCCTGACCCAGAGGCTGAGCCCCGTCTCCTGCCTTGGCAGGTGGCTTCTTTACCACTGAGCTGCCTGGGAAGCCCCACGTTAGTGCAGAACAGGCCAAAGTAGCCTATACCAGGATAGAACATAGTAACTTTTTAAAAATAAAAACGCCTGAGTCTTCTGTAACACTGTTAAGTATGGTAGGTCTTTATGCACGGTCTTTCTTGTACTGTTCAGAATCGTCTGAACCAGAGTCGGGGTCAGGAGACCTAGTGCTTTGGGAGGCTTATGCTCACTAGTGTGTGGGTGGAAAACATGCAGTCTCGGTGCATTTTAAGCCACACTTATTGCGTGGCTTTTGCTTAAGCCGCAGCCTGATACCACAAGAGGATTCCAGTCTTAAATATGTCAGAGTGTGCCCTGTGAAGTAAGAAGTCCATGGGTTCCCTTCAGTCTTTGTGGACTGTTCAGAACGTCTGGCTTATGTGGGCTGTGAATTAGGGTGCAGCGGGTACGGTAGATTCCCAGCGTGAGGAAGCCCACTGAACTGGCCCCCTCTCTTTTCTCCCTTTGCGGCGTGCAGAGCTGGACTGGCTGAGCAACCCAAGCTTCTGCGTCGGAGCCGTCACACCTCTGAGCCGACAAGCTTCTGAAGGGTCGCCGCCGACAAGGTAGTTTTCGTTTGTTTTAACGATTTTGCTTATTCCTGTTTTGCTTTTGGCTGTGCTGGGTCTCCATTACTGCGCGGGTCTCTCTAGCTGGGGTGCGTGAGGAAGCCCACTGAACTGGCCCCCTCTCTTTTCTCCCTTTGCGGCGTGCAGAGCTGGACTGGCTGAGCAACCCAAGCTTCTGCGTCGGAGCCGTCACACCTCTGAGCCGACAAGCTTCTGAAGGGTCGCCGCCGACAAGGTAGTTTTCGTTTGTTTTAACGATTTTGCTTATTCCTGTTTTGCTTTTGGCTGTGCTGGGTCTCCATTACTGCGTGGGTCTCTCTAGCTGGGGAGGGCGGGAGCCGCGCTCCAGGGACGATGCCTGCCAGCTCACTGCGTGGCCTCTCCGGTTGTGGAGCAGCGGCTGTGGGCCCGCGGGCTCGGGGGTTGTGGCCCACGGGCTTAGTTGATCCGTGGCAGTGGGATCTTCGCTGACGGACCAGCGATCAAACCCGTGTCTCCTGCTTCGGTGGGCAGATTCTTCGCCTCCGAGCCACCAGGGAAGCCCGCGGTAGCTTTGACAGGCGGATTGTTAGAATCTGTCAGTGTGCCGTCTATAGCTTGGCTTGAGTAGTGGCCCTTAGAAAACCTTGGGATGAAAGGGTTAAGTAGACGCTCTCTCTTTCGCCAGGCGTGCTGAGGTGATCTTTACTGTTTGCCCTTCCCTCACTCTTTACAGATCACCCTTTTTTCCCCTTTGTGTTGCAGTGGCAAGTCCGTGACACAGTCACTGCCAACAGTTAGGCCATGAGAGAGGTGGCGTCACTGTGATACTTAAGTAACCTTATTAACCTCATTAGTAACCTTTAGAGTATTGTAATTCAGGTATTTCCTTAGCTGCATGAAGACAGAAGTTGCGCAAAAATAGGAGGTTTTGTAATGACGTAGGATAGAAACCTCGTGAAACTTTGGGGAAAGCGGGCGGCACACACCTCCACCCAGCTTTGAAAGGACTTGTTACAGGCCACTGGACTGAGAAATGAGCTCTCTCACCAATATAGACCAAGTGGTCTCATTAATATGATGTACCGTGAAAGTGTGGGAAGCCTTCAGAAATTGAGACTAGTTCATGCAGAGAGGGGTAATGAGAAAGAGCTCATTCTAACTTTCAAAAACAAGGACCAGCATCAAACCCACTTCTTTTTTTCTTTTCCTTTTTTTGGCATTAAGGACATCCTGGCATAATATATAGGACTGAAAATAAACCTTTCAGAGATTTTTAAAATACTGTGTTTGATAACTGCTAGATTAAGTTAAGGATATGTAGCTATGAACATACAGGCTTAGACGCTGTAAAGATGAGAGTCTGTTCAGCCAGTGTCGGTTTAGGTCCGGCTCTTAAATCTCAGAGGTGCGTCTGTAAGCCGGCATCTAAATCTCCACGGGATAGCCAGGAAGGTGCTGCGTGGTGCCTGAGCAGACAGGAGGCGCCCTCTGCGTTTTGTTTGCTTCATGCTCACTTGCATGTTATTTCCCTGATTCTCTCTTGAAAATAGTTCTAATGTTGACCTTCCCAAACAGGAGTCCTCCGAAATCAGAGCCTTCAGATGAAAGTGACCCTAACAGAAAGCCCAAAGAAACAAGCAGAAAAAAGAAGAAAGAGAAAAAGAAGAAAACGAAGCTTCAGCGCCACAAGAAGACCAAGAGAACACGTGGGCCGTCAGGTAGCAGTGGGTCTGAGTCAGACTCTGACTCTGAAAAGGACAGACCTTCCAGAAGCGTCAGAGACAGTAAAAGGGAATCAGAGAAGCCGAAGTAGGTTTTCTGTTCTCAGACGTCTATGGTTTTTCAAATCTTGAATTTTTCTCCCTTCACTGTTGCCACAAGTGAGACGTTTGAGCGGTGACTTAGCCGCTCAGTCAGAATGGAGTGAACACGTTTCTCAGTAAAGGTGGGAAAACCCAGAAGGAGCTGCGTCATGAGGTCAGCAAAGGAAAGGAAAAAAAGAAAACTTTCATTAAAAAAATAGGGCTGTGATTTTACTTGAGAAATGTTATCTGGGCGCAGCAATGATTGTGTCAAAATCTGATTCAGACAAAAAGCCTACAGGATTTTTGAAAGATGACAGATAGGCCTCACAGTGGGCGTATGGGCCAGCTGACTACTTAGTTTTATGCTTTTATAAAGAGTAAGAAACTTGTCTTAGCTTTCTCTTTCTGGATACACCTTTCTTTCAGTCACTCACATCAAAACGCCATCGGCAGACACAGAGGACAGGCTCAGGGCGGCCGCGCGGGCGGTGAAGGCGGGGCGGACGGGGAGGGAGGTCAGCAGACGGGCGCGGTCGTGTGGGGGACGGGCAGTGGGGCCCTGCTGCACCGCACAGGGAACTGTCCAGTATCCCGAGGTAGACCGTCGTGGAAAGGAGTGCAAAAGCAAAACCCTGTGTGTGTTCCAGACACACCCCTCTCTCTGGCAGAGGTTGGCAGAGCGCTGGAAATAATCATCGCTTCTGCCCTTCTCTCGGGTTTGCTTAGAACCACTGTGTTGAAGGTGTGGAGTGGCTCCCGACCGCAGCGCTTCCTCCCCCTGGGGCCTTTTTCCTCCCTGCCTTCCTGCCTGCCGTCTCCCCGAGCTCGGTGTGCGAGGCGTGCTGCAGACAGCCCCCATCCCAGCTTTTCCTCTCTGCTTAGGCTAGCGTCCCCCTGCACGAGGGGCACTGTGCCCACATGTAAGATGGGGGCCTGTGGTGAAGCTACTTGAATTGTCCCTCATCTGAATCATTCCTCATCCACTTGCGTTTTCTTTTCTTTGTTCATGTGGTCTAGATGAGAGAAAATGTTAAGTCCTACCCAAGGCATACTTGAAAGTATTTAGTGCTGTTGAGGTTTTTGCAGCTCTTCGGGGATTATCTGTTCTTGCTGTGTGTTTAGACATCCCCATGATGTCAGCGAGAGCTCTGGCTGGAGCGAGTCTGGAATCTGGCCTGTGGTTTCCATCAGAGACACACACGCCGTGCCCTCCAGGGTGCCCTGTCGCCAGGTCCGTGTGGAAGGGCGCTGCGGGCCTCGGGCTCAGAGGGGCCATGTCTGTTCAGCCCACTCTGTGTCTAGGTGCTGCACC